>VZRL01002246.1:826533-908344 GCA_013397895.1 Origma solitaria
CTCTCCTCTCCTCTCCTCTCCTCTCCTCTCCTCTCCTCACCAGAGTCCATTCCCTGGTGGACCCCAGCCCTCAGCAAGCTCCTCTTCACCAGCCTCATCCCTTCTTGTGCTGCTGCTGTTTCTCCTCCCCTGGTGCCCAGCAGCTCTGGTACTGCAACCCTGACTGTAGATCCAGACAGAAGAGCTTGCTGAGATTCTGATAGAGTAAAGAAAGCATTAGGGGGGTCCCAAAAGCACTCCAGGATTGTGAGTGGCAGCTTTCAGGGTCTTGTCAGACAGTATTCAACCTTCCCTTCCAGGAACAGCATCCTCTGGGGACATGTGTAGTCTTTAAGGCACTGTCATTAGCAATCACTCTTTCTGTTTTTTCAGTTAGTTCTCAGAAGCAAATTTCTCATTGCCAGACCACTTCCAGTTCCAGGAGAAAAATCCTGCATCATTTTTGGATGCAAAGTCACCCATTCTGACTCACATTGGTTTGCTTGATCCCTCTTGAACTTTTTCCCCTAAATTGTCCTTTTAAAAGATGCCAGGAATGCACAGATACATTACTGGTACTGTAATCACTTTGGGAACTTGGACACCCAGGACAGCTGTGGGCTGAAACAGAAACACACAGAGGTCCAGTTGGGTGTGTTGCTTCAGAGCAGCAGAGCACGATTTCCAGAAAAGAAAGAAATTAATACAAAGAACAGTTCTGAAAAACCATCAGATGCCTCTGAACTCTGCTGTTCATGGGTGGTCCTGAGGCTTCAAAGATGCAGGAGGAAGGAGAACTATTTCTGTCCCTTCTAAACAATCCATTCATTTAAAAAGTCTCCTCACACCGGGAATGAGGGGAGGACCATTCCTCACAAAAAGGAATTTCAAAGACTATTGCAAGAAATGGAATGTACAAATTACTGCCTTTTCAAAAGCCAAAGGATGTTTTTCCATCATGGCACCACACCCCCAGAAAAGTGCTATGGGGAGTTTTGGTTTCACTGATGATACAGAGTAACATCAGATTCCAAATGCCACCAGAAAATAAACAAACCAGTGATATGTTCTGACAGAAACTGCAAAGAAAGATACCTTTTCACTTAGGTGTTCCATTTCAGGGCTTTTAAATGCAATTTCCATCCCATCATTATAGCTTGTATTTCTTCATGAAGTCATAATGAAAAGGAAAGGTGTTTTCTAATAGCTCAAAGAAAGAAACTTGACTTTCTTCCCATCTGCTGTCACTCTTTGTCCTAGGAGAGTTTTTTCTCCAGAAACATAAACTTATTATGCGAGAGAAATTCTTGAGGCTCTCAGGAGGTGCCAAAGGGGCAATGTTTGCATTTGGCAAAGGACACAGAGCCTTGGCAGGAACAGGTTCCCCCCAAGACTGCATTTGCCCTGTTCAAGCTCAGGCTCAATGTGAGGATTTCCTCTCCTTCTCAGCCCCCCAGCTTTGCTCTGAGCAATGTCCTTTGACAGAAGAAACAATCCAAACCCAGGTTTTGATCTTTTCTTTTCCACCACTACCCCTGCCCCCAATCCACATGTTGTTCAGCAGAAAAATGGCAGATGACCCATGGAGAGCCAAGGTCCATTTCAGTGCCATAAATCCATCCATGTTTCCTCAGCAGTGGGTGGGAAACAGGCAGCACAGGTCCCCAGCCACCTAGGAAAAGTAAAGGAGGAAAAACCAGCCACAGCAATGTGGGCTGCCAGAAATTAGAGCCCCGGCCATAGCGGGGCAATCTAGGGGTGAAATGGGAGATGGACTCTAAGAAAGTTACTCAGCAAAGGAATAACATAGGAAGGATTGGGACACGTAAAAGGAAAAACGCTTCTGAAGGATCATGGATTGGGCATTAGCACAATAGCATACCCCTCTCCACTGATTAGAAGTTCCCCTAGAAGGACAGCTGATAAGAAAACATTACATACTCTTTGGAGAACTCCCTTTTTAAGTGAATGTCTTTAAATTAAAAAGAATCCCCACAGGAATATTTTTCCAAGCACTTTATTTAGACTCTATTATTGTAGGATGAAATGAAATAAAATAAAACACACTTGGATTTGCTTAGATCTTGGGAGGGATGTTGAGGCTTTAGCTTTGCCAATTCATTTTTTCATTATGGTGGAAGGAGAAAAGACAAAGCAGGTGTAACAAAACATAAAAACAGGTGGTGATTTTCTGGCATTAAAAATGCATCCATATTGGTGAAGACTCTTGGCCTCCTAGGAGCAGCAGAGGTCACTTGGCTTGTTCAGCCTGGAGGAGTCTGAGGGGAGACCTCACTGCAGTTACAACTTCCTCGTGAGGGGAAGAGGAGGGGCAGACACTGATCTCTGTGGTGACCAGGGACAGGACCAGAGGGAATGGCCTGAAGTTGTGTCAGGGGAGGTTTAGTTTGGATGTTAGGAAAAGGTTTTCCCCCAGAGGGTGGTTGGGCATTGGAACAGCTCCCCAGGGCAGTGGTCACAGCTCCAAGCCTGCCAGAGTTCAAGTGTTTAGACAATGCTCTCAGGCACATGGTGTGACTCTTGGGGTATCCTGTGCAGAGCACAGAGTGTGACTTTGATGATCCTTGAGTCCCTTAAAACTCAGGATATTCTATGCCTCTGTGATTTTGAAACCTTTTCTGGATGGTTCTCACAGTGCTGAGTGGTTTGGGAAGCAGCCACGTGTGTGCAAGTGAAGCTATCCCTGGCACATACACGTAGGTGGGCAAATCACCACCAGTCTACTCCCATCCCCAAAATGAGTGTATTCTCCAGCACCAAAAACTCAGACTGTCCCTCATGTCCCTCAGGAGCTGATTGCAGAGGAGCAGGCCAGGAAACCTTGCCACTTTTATCCTCCAAGTGGTGGATATCACACCAGTCTGGCCCTGCTCATGGCTCTGACCACAGTGCCCCAGTGCTGTGTGAACAGCCTTTGGCCATCAAAGCCTGTCCCTGCTCCCTTGGCTCCTGCTGAAGCTTCAGCTCCAGGGAGCTCTGTTGGTGATACAGGTTCGGTAGCAGGAGCCCCTGTCCCCATTCCCAGCCCATCGAGGGGTCTGATCAGAGGTTCGGTGTGGAGCACATTGGTGCAGCACCTCCTCTCTTTCTGGGGACCTTCCTGAGCTCCCCACTGGTGATCAGACAGAGGGAAAGGAGAATCGGTGTTGGCATCCATTAAACCTGACTCTGGAGTTGTTCTGTGCATATGTCCTGAATTTGAGCAAGGAATCTATCTTACCCCTCGCCTCAGCAAATAGATACTCCCCAAGGGAAATCATGGGCCAGATCCACTTGAGTTTGCCTGATGACAAAGCCTTCCATCCTTCTGGGGAGATCCAGCTGGGGAACACATTGGCTCTCGTGATATGAGTGTTTGTGCCTCTAGAATCCACTTCCCAGAGCATCCACATCACACAGCTCTTCAAGCAGCTTCCATGGTCAGGGTTCAGCCCACACCTCATTCCAGTGACATCAGGTGTGCCCCAGGGCTCCCTGGTGCCATAATCCAAATGGTGACATTACAGCACTGTCACTGGAATAGATCCATTCAGTGCCCAGCAATTGAAAACCCCCAAAGCAGCAGATTTGCTTAAATATTTGCTTAAATACTACAAACCACCACATCAGAGAGCACCTTCAGCCCAGGGGTATAAGAAAGCACACATAGTGCAACATAATTGTAAGCTGCCATGTGAGGAACCAAAAAACACTTCTGCCTTTTTGAATTGTTGTGTTTAACCTTGAGACAACCACAAAAATAGAGGAAATTACATGAAGGGGCACCCAGCACCATTCCTAATGAGTGGACAAGAAAAGGCAAGCAACACTGGGAATTACTTTTTTGGGGTATCTAAGGACACTAGAAACTCAGAGGGATTATTAAAACTTCATTACGATGAAACCTTCATAATGATTCTGAGCAGAAGGATTTCTGGGCCAGTCTAAGATGATTAATTGCTTGTGACACCTCCAGAAACTTGAGACACTCCATGCAGCACAAAAGGAAATTCAGATTCCCTGCAGCACCACAGGCATATGCTGTACATCCTGGCAGTACCATGGCTCATGGAGCTCACTTTATTTGTGTAGCCCCTGGGGCGCTGGGAAAGATGGCAGGCAAGGGGTTAAGTAGTGGCACTGCAGTTTCTGGAAGGGAAAGGCACGCCTCATTAACCAGCTGGAATTCATCGAGGATATGAACACCAGGGTGGACATGGGAAAGGCAGCAAACACCGTATTACTGAGATTTTCAGGGTACATTGAACACAGGTCCACAAAGGAGCTCAACGCCGATGGCAGATGGTGACAGGAGGGGAAAAGGGCCCTGAGAAGTCAGGGGTGATGGGGAGAGGGTAGGAAACCAGGGTGGGTGTCTGACCGGAGCAGACATCCCCTCTGCACCTCTCTATACACAGCCAGCGCTTCGGCAGCCATACAGGAGGATAAGGAACGTGCAGTCGATGCTTTGACTGCACCCATCACTCTCACATGTTCATCTTCTCCCAGGAGTGCAACCCTGAATTTTCCAACCCATGACATTCACTTACACAGCTAAGGTGGCACAACTGCACAACGCTGTGGTTACTCACCCAGGTGTCCTGCAGCTTGCAAGAGGTGCAAAAGTGCCCAGGACAGGCACTTCACTGCTCGAGGCTCACCTGCCCCAAGCCTTGGGCCCGGTAGACGGCACATGGCACACTCCTTTAAATGCAATGTCATGTGCTTCCCCCTCTGATCAACTTCAAGTCCAGGATTCCTCTGTTGTCCCCTGTTATAAAACTCTAAAGTTAAACTGAGGCATAAAAAACAGATTCACATGGAAAATGAACTCAGCATCTCTTTACCCAAAAGCTCAGTGATTGGGAAATTCATTCAGGAAACAGGAAAATTTGATTTCAACTCCTTTATCTGTCCAGGGAAATTTGAAGAGTGTCATTCTGGAAATAATATTTCACCTTAATGTAAAAAATTAAGCAATCATGGAAGTAAGAGAGTGCAATTATGCATAATCTCCTACAAGAGGGATTCACTGTAGGCTGGCAGAAAAGCAGTTGTTCTCTGCTCCCTGGCTCTGTGAGTGTTTTAATATTTCACGACACATTGAGCACAGCACAAAAGGTGAAAACCAGGCAAGTTCAAACCTCCATATGTTTAAGATATTCTTTTGTGCGGTAAGAAATACGGATTTGACCCCACCCCCGGTGAATCCAGCTCTTCCATACTCCAGGTGACTGGTTTTGCTCCATTGCTAGCTCTAAAGGCAAGCCACCAACTCCTGCTCCACGAATTTTGAGTGTTTTGTCCTTCAGACAAGCTATGGAGGACTTTTGAGACAAATCAAGAAATAGTTATTGAATGACTTGAAGTCTTTTCTTTAGCTCAAAGGATTGCAGTTTTCTTTTTCTTTAGTCAAAGTCTTCTTAGAAATTCACGTCCCTGAGAAAAATAGGAGCTAGAAGGTACGTGAAGGCATTGCTCATGTTGTGCCAACAGAGACTACTTGTGTTACATCTTTTTACCTAGGGCAAGGCTGGGATGTGCTTGTCTGCTCAACCCTGCTCCTTTTTATTTCAAACTTCATCTGGAAGATTTACAGCAGCACTAGCAGTGCTAAGGGAGGACTGTCCATCCATTTGTAACTCAAGTTTGGTTGTGATTTACATTTGAAGCAGGTATTTTAATCCCACAGTTGCATATCAGGTATACTCAGATTTACCACAGTTGTTCTTTCCTCTGGTCAAAAAAAAGTCATTTGGGAAAACCATACGCATAAATCCATTCATTTATAACATTTTTTAAATCAGTTTTGCAAGCTATCTCTCAGGACACAGCACTTTAAATCTGAAAATATGCTGTCCTTTAATCACCAAGGCTGAGGGACTGAATCATTTTGGGGAAAACACATGGCCAGCAGAACTGACCCTGCTGACCTCACCCTGTCATTTTGCTCCTCAACACCTTGAGCAGAGCACATTCAACATTCCAGCTAAAGCACCTGGCAAAGCATCAGGGCTTGGGACCTGCCTCCTGCTTTATTTCTAAATATTAGATTCAAAAATTACATCCCAGTCCAATACTGAGCCTTTCCATTGGAATCTTCATGGGACCAGGCCTGGAATCACTCCACACTGCTCGAATTGCCTTCCCACCTGTCCCCAGCCAGCCTGACCGCTGACATTGCCAGTGCCACCAGCTGCACTCACTCAGCTTTGCTCTCACCCTGCATGAGCCACAAGAAGCATTTCTGGGCACTTCCAATGCAGCTTTCCTCATCCAGGGAAAAGCCCCAGTGATCCCAAAGAGTGCCAAGAAGGCCCCAAGTGCCAGGGGTCTGTCCCACCAGGCAGCTGTTCGGCACAGCACATGATCCCTATAACATCCTCAGTCATCTTGATGGCAGGTCCACCCATCTCCATCTCCCCCTTAAGGCTCAGGAAAAGCTCTGGGGAGTCAGAGCTTTTGGTCTTTATTTGCATTGCCAGTGTTTTCCAAACCCATAGGATTCTGGAAAGATTATTTTTGTGCCTAACTGACAGAGGAGCAGACCCCAAAGCCATGCAGGCTACAGCAGTGTCGTGCTGATGTGAGAAACACTGAGTTCTGTGAGGTGATGTGAACTGGTGCTTGGGGAGTGAAGAGGGTGGTGATATCCCATTGAAAACTCCAGAAGACAACTGAAGGAGCACTAAAACATTGCACCTTTTTTCATATATATATATATATATATTTCGTTCATTTAACATTTGCTTCTATACCAGGTATGGTTTGAGTGTGGGGGACAGACTCAAAGCATCATGAAATCACTTTGGGGTGGCCCCTTGAGAACCAACGTGTTGCTCAGCTCTCGTGCCCATGTGCACCACAGAAGCTGATTGATGGGCTGCAGCCAAAAGGAAAAAAAGTGCTGCCAGCTCCCTGCATGCAGAAAACATCAGCCATGATTGTCTGCAAAGATGTGCTACTCTTTCAAAGATCTCCCTCAAGCAACACCTATGCCAAAAGTGAGGATGCGAATTCAATTATATTGAAGCAAACCAGAGTTTATTTAGCATCTATTACCCATTTTCTTTTCAGATGTGGCTTCTTCTGTGTTGACTTTCCTCTGATAAACACAGACTATTTTTCATTTTATTTTTTTAATAAAATATATAAAACATTGTGCATTGCTATCCATAGGAAAACTGTAGTTTAACAAAAAAAAAAAAAAAATAAGGCACATTCCTGTGCAGCATCTTCAAATATATATATATATATTTAAAACAAAACAAAAAGAAAACCTTTTTCAACCTCTTTGAGGTTGTTAACTTCTCACCAGTCACTGACACATCTCTTGTATTACCATAATTTCACTGTTGGAGATGGGTTGGGTTGTGTTTGACAGGGGCCAGCAGGGAGAACAGACTCAAAAAAAAAAAAAAAATAGGATTTTATCCCTGAGGTGTCAGTAAAAAAACCAAATGTTCCCGTTGAAAAGGAAGATGAAAAGACGACCATAAATAACTGAATACACTATGGCAAACATCCAAGCACCGAGATGATTTCACGATGGAAGAATCCCCCTCCCCCCCATCCCCCAGTTCTTAACAAGTCCTATTTGCTGTTGGGGTTTAATTAGGTTAATCTCATGGCTTCAGAAGTCACAAGACAATCGGTCAGGATGCACCACCCCCTCCCTCCCCAAATCATCTTTCCAGATTTGTCATTTTTTTCACAATTCTCCCACAGTCCTCAGGAAAGGGAAACCAAAAAATCCTAAATGAAGACCAAATCCTGGACAGCTTCTCTCCCCAGCCCAGAGGAGCTCACACCTCAGCGTGCCAAACGCCAGGACTGGCATTGTCTCCTCCCTGCCTGCCACTCAGAAATGAAGCTGGCAATCACTTCTTTGAAAGCAGAAAGTGTCCGTGAAGAGGATGATATCAATGTCAGGGAGAGAGAGATGGGGAAAACATTGCTGTCCATCCACACCGCTCCAGGTGGCACACCCGATAGGACAAGGGGAGCCACCCGAGCAAAATTCCTTCCATGCCTGTCCTCTGTGAGGTGTGGGGCAGCCCCAGGGCAGGAGTGCTGGAGCCCCTGTGGCTCAGTAGTAGCGGTTGAGGCTCCTGGTGCCAGGGATGTCGGGCTGGCCATTCATCCAAATCTCGCGGATGATGCGCTCCCGCTCCTCCAGCCGCTGCGCCCGCTCCAGCTCCTCCGCCGAGGTGAACACGTTCATGTTCAAAGTCCTCTCGAACCTGCGGTGCCTGCGGGCAGACAGGTCCGACGTGGTGTCTGAGTCGCCGTCGCTGTCGCTGCTGTCGCTGTCGCTCTCCCGCTCCCGAGGAGGTTTTTTGGAGGAGGAGCGCTTGCAGTCCGTCCGGCAGGACACCCTCAGCACCAGGGCCAGAAGGGTCAGCATGAGTCCAATGCACACTCCGGACACGAAATACAGCGCGGCCCGCTCGGGGTTTTCTGCAGGGAGAAAGGAAATGTTGGAGGAGAGCCACCCTTCAAATGACAGAACAGACACGGCCCCTCCGTGCGCACACCAGACACGGTTTCTGGAGGGACAGAGTTTCCAATGGCCACTTTTACTATCCATGCCCTGCTCTGTCTCCTCCCCCCAGGACAATCAGGAATTTAAACGGTGGATTTGCTGCCAAGACATTTGCCACAATGTGGGATGGCTGCAGTTGTGTCTCGGAGCTGCCTGGAAGGGGAGGGGAGCAGCCCACAGAATTAAATCAAATTCCCATGGGGCTGACACCGTGGTGGTGGTGGTGGTGGTGGTGGTGGTGGTGCTGCTGCTGCTGCTGCTGCTGCTGCTGCAGGTAAGAGCCTCTTGCTGCCGCATCCACTGCCTTCACTACAGGCATACGGATGATTACAAAACTTTATATGCCCTGTGCTGTGGCCCAGCTGAAACGGGAGGCTTGGCAGCATGGCAAAAATGCATATTATTTATTCATAGAGTTCATTTGCTTATCTAAGGCAAGCATGCTGGCTTCCTGCCCAGACCACCAAAATGTGTACCTGTGCTCCACAGGCAGAGCTGGAGTCAGTGCACCAACAGGATGAGTCCTGCATAGCCACATTTCTGAGGTGATATAACAAGACTCCAAAGGATCCACAATGCCTTTCAAACTAGGTCATCTTGTTTATTTACCACCTTTTTTTTTTCTTTTTTCTTTTTCTTTTTTTTTTTGGTTCATGAGACTACTTACAAGTGTAATTATGATAAATGTTGTTACTGCCATTCCCCTGGGCTGAATCATCTTGGCTCACAGGTACACTAAATGGGTAAAGGTGAACTGAGCAGAAGTGTCAAAGCCAGCTCTGCTCTGTGGTGTCTGCTGAGTGTCTTGAGTTCAAGGATGGAGTCAGTTCCTCAGATGAGCCTTATTCCCTTGAACTCGGAGATGGATCCGTAACATCTTCCGCCAGCTGAGACCCTGACATTTGGCCCCAAAAGATCTCTGTAGCTAAAAGGCTTCACTTCCCTGCACAGTGCTTTTAGAAGTGCCCTTTCCAGCTGATCTCCTTAAGCAAAGTTTGTAAAAGGTGAACTGGAAACTATTTGGAGATGTTCAAAACTCAACAGGGCAAGACCCCGCTCTAATTTCAAAGCTGGTTCTAAATTTGAAGTTAGCCATGTTCTGAGCAGGGGATGGGACCTGGTGACCCCCAGAGGCCTCTTCCAACCTAAATTATTCTCTGAGTCTGTGGCCAGAGCACAAACACTGCCTTGTGCTGCTCTAGGCAGTGCGTAGTTCAGTGCCTGGAGGTGCTGGTGGAACAGCTACAGGGACGAAATGCCTTTTTGCTCTTCACTTCTCTCCCAAGTGAATCTCAAAGGTGACTGATGAGCCAAGGTGGAAGAAGATGTCAAGAAAGTCTGAAAATTGGCTAATAAATCATTAGACTGATGCAAGAGTGGTTGGTGTGGATTACATGGGGAAAAATCAGGCTGAAGAGAGGAGAAAGAAAGATGAAGAAAGTGCAGTAGATAAGTTTTAAATAAATAAATAAATAAAGAGGTGGGGCAGCCTCCTGCAAACTCTGCTGTAATGCAAAGAACAAGCAGGACACCAAACTGAATGTGTGAGTGGGCCCATGACAGGGGGGTTGGAACTGATGGTCTTTAGGTCTTTAGATAGTCTCTAAAATTCTTTCCAACAGAAACCATTCTATGAAATGCAACAGTAGTTGCAAAGTGAGACCAAAGCCACAGGCTTTAAACTAAGATATTTTGACAAAAGTGAGATACCACAATTCCAAAGGTAAAAGAGAAGATACCAAAGCAGGCAAGAATGTGCCAGTGGCCCCTGCAGCAGCCTGGCTGAGTGAAATCCTGGTTCCAGTGAAGGCAATGGCTAACCTGAATTCAAGGGTCAGGGCTCAAATTAAAACTGCAGCCTCGTTTGGGCAGTAGCAAAGCTGCCGCTGCCCATCCGGTCCTACGTGAACAGTAAAGTGGCTTTTAAAAACACAGGAAAAGCAGAATCACTAATTGATAACACTTTTACCTCCATGTGCAATTTAACTGAGGTTATAAATCACCCAGCTCCTTTTGCAGGTCGCCCCAAGAAGGGTTCTGGGGACACCTGGAGCACTGGAGTGTGAGGAAAAGAGCAGGACTGGGGTGTTTGTAATGGGAGGCTCTGGGTGCAGCCTGCCTTGGCTCTGCCTGGCTGTCGGGGTGCCAGGCACACTTCCCTGAGCGCCACATTCTGCACACACATGGGCTTGATTTGGTTGCATTAGTTCCACTGCTCGCTCCTTTAGAGCAACTCATAAAAAAACCATAGATTGGAGCCTGAGACACAGACACATGTGGTTTCTCTGCCCCGGATTTTGCCCATGTCCTGTTTTTCCTTTCTCCTCCACACTCCTTTTTCCATGCTACTGTATGCAGTTCATGAGCAATTGTGCCTCCATTGCTACTTAAGCAACCATTTTTCTTCCCCTGCTTGTGCTCGTCCATACAGTCCTTCATGCAGTGGCAAGGGCCGTAATTGAATCTTTGGGCTCCAGTGGCATTTATGAGCTCCTAAAGCTACTCTGTCAACATCTGAGACACTGTCTGGACTTCCTCACGGAGCTGTAACCCTGTGTTCAACTGCAGTCTTGGCATTTATCATACCTACAATCCACTTGCACAGCAGCAGCTCTTTTTTTTTTTTCACAGCAGAAAGAGCAACTCAAGCTAAAAACCACGGGTTCTGCTTTTTCTCATTTGAAGTAGCCAAGTCAGCTATAGCCTGGGTTTGGGGGTTTGATGGTTGATGAGTTATTTTGAGACCATTGCATGTTCTATTTGTAAGGACCAAAAAGAGGCACACTCTTCAGCAAATGGATACTCAGCACCTTCCAAAAGCGCAAAGGTGGCCCAGATTCATCACACCAAGAGTGAAGCTCCTCAAAACACACATTATACTTGAAAAAATAGTTCTTTAAAAGTATATGGCCATCAGTAGCAGGAGTTAGCACAATTTTGATATGCATTCTTGTGTGTGTATGTGTGTATACATTCATTGAAAAACAGATTTAGACCACCGAAGCTTTTTCTTCCACTGCTGTGGATGACAGCTCAGAGCTTCAAGCAGGACCCAGCTCCTGTCAGTCTCTTTGGCTGGGGTTACCTTTCCCCTTCCTTGTATTTCTCTGTCTGGATTGAAAACATTGGTGAAAATGTCACTGATTCAAGCCTGAATTTAATCCATGCAGACAAAAAATATATGCTTTACATGACCCTCTGTACAAAAGCCACCATTTTCTAGGCACTCAAACAGGCAAAAAAAAATTAGAAACACATTTTATTTTATTTTTCCAACCAAACCAGCAGCAATTACGGAGCTTGTTTCCTGAGGGCTAACAATCTGCTGGGAGCATCAGCCCAGACTGCCATTAATTCCCCAGGAAATGCCCCAGGCCAAGGCTGTTATTGCTATTATAATAAATTGTTTCAATAAATAAAAAATAATCTAGGCATTAACGCTGCTGGCTTCCTGTAATGGCTTCATGCATTCTGAAACCTCAGTGGGGAGGAAAATTTCAGAGGGCCCCCAGTAAAAGGTTCAACATTAAGCATGGCCAGACAAACAGTAGGAGCAATATCTTCTAGGGAATTTGCAGTCAGCCCCACAGGCTGCCGAAATTCCCTGATAGAACAGAGGAAGCTCTCCAGGAGCCCCTTATTAATAAGGCTCAGGCCAAGCCATCTAAAATTTGGAATGATCTCCCCTGGGTTGTATTTTGGAAGCCCCTTGTTAATAACTTGGCAGCAAAGCTTTGCTTATGGAAGAAGAATAAAACAGGAATTTGTGGAGGTTTCACTCCAGCTGCTTCATCCTGAATGCAGTGACAAAACTGGGATAAGTCTCCTGTCCAAAAGGAGGCACTGGAAGAGCTCTGATACATTTTGAATGTTTAATATTTATATAACCACGAGGGACGTTTCTGGTCTTGCTGATAGACTGTGACTGCAAAGACAGTTCCAGCTGTCACTGAGACTGGTGAAGTCTTTCCAAACACTCAGGCAGGTTCTGGAACAGGTCCATGACAAACAGCAGGTCTGAGGTTTGTAGGCAGAGATTGCATCTAATTAAAAATCTAATTCCATAAAGAAAATTAGCTTTCAAATAAGGATGTCTCTGAGTCTTTTGCAAGATTGAACTCTAAATAATATTTATCTGTTTGATCAGCTAATAATTTCACTCCTCATTGACATTTTTCACACTTCCTCACTGTTTCTGAAGAAATAGGTTCTGGAAGCTGGGATGAGACTGACACCTAACTGGCTTTGATACCTAACCATGATATCTGCAAACTAAGACTCTTTTGCTTCCTGCTGTGCTGTGATTTTTACTATTCACTTGTCCACAGGAAGATTCCCAACTCTTATATGGGAATATCAGTCAAAAGGATGGTAGAAATGAGCACAGAGGCTTTTGCTAATACTGACACATCTCTGTACACTGCAAGACTGCATGTGTGAGTGGCTGTCTGCACTCTTCACCTGCAGCTGCCCACCAAAAACTGCCATTTTGTGCAGAAAATTTGAGCACCATCGAGCACAGAAGGGATTCCACTATTTGTGGATGCTCTCCCCAGGCTAAAAACATCCCACTGCCAGGAGAGAGGAAAAGCAGCAGAGAGGATCATCCTTTCAAGCCTGCACTTTCCCCATGAAATAGCAAAAACTTATAGCTTCATTTTTATGCAGTGGTCTGAGGGTATCCACCACCCTCTGCCCCAAGAGAAAAAACATTTTTATATGTTGCCCTTGCCTATTTACAATTTTCTGTTTCACAAACTCCTGTTTTGAGACAACTCACCAGCACAGGGAAGCCCTGAATGTAGCACTTTCAGTCTGCAGAGAGCACCTGAGGGACGATTTCAGGGCCGTGGAACAGAGCAGTTCTTGCACTACTGTTTCTCTTTGGCACCAGGGCTGTGGTCAGCAGCAGTGGGAAGATGTGTGGCCCAGAACCAGCCCTCCCTGGCTGCTCAGTACCCTGCCTTCCTGAGCCACTATAATGGACCCTCTGTGGACACCAGCTGTGGCTTGAGCTGCCTTTGGGGCTCCAAAGTCAGGCAGGCACAAAAAAATCTAACTGCTCTGCTGCTCAAAATCTGCAATATGAAGAGCGAAGGCTTTGCTGTGCTCTAGTTTTATGTAAATTGTATCTGTGCCCTGTGACACAGTTTGCCTTTGAAGTCATAAGCTAAAACCTCTCCATACTCACATACAACAAAATAAATCATGACAAATCCATCACTTCCACTAAAAGCTGAGGCTAAATTACACACAGCAGATAAAATGGTTTAGGACATCTGCTGTTTCAATCCATGGGTCAGCCACCAATTATTTTTATAATAAATAACAAACTGAACATACATGTCACTGGGACTAAAACCCAGCTAACAGCCATGGTGAGGAACATGGGAACCAGATGATCTTTAAGGTCCCTTCCAACCCAAAACATTCTATGATTCCATGATACACTGGAAAACATGAGAAACCAAATCCTGAACTCAGCACTGGAAACCAAACTCATGAGCTCTGAGTTGACCTATTTGACATCCAGTGGATGTGAGCACAACGCAAGAAGACCACATCAAGAGAGGGCAGGCAAATCCCACAGCAACAGGACAGTTAAAGTTGTTTGTGCTGCAGTAAAATTTGGAGGCTCCTGCCAAGGCTGACACCTTGTGATGAATCCAGACCTTGTGCCCTAAAACCAACAGAGTCAAAGAGCTCTGCTGTGGTCAGTGGGAGCAAAGTCCACGGGGCATTGTCAGCAGCCCTGAATCACAGTCTCAGCTCTCTCAGACCATCAATCCTACAGCTTTCTCTGCCCATTACTGTTCAGATGGGGAACACAATATTAACAGGATCTGGTTTTATAGTAGGGATGGGAAGGTAGGTATTTTCATGGAAAAAATTTGGAAGCTGTAGATAAGGTGGGAGAAGTGGGATAGACAGAAGACTCCTTTAAAGCTTATTTTTCTCACTTTTCCTTGGAGAAACCCAAGCAAGAAAACAAATCTATCCTACTCAGCTATCTTCTGTGAAGAACACAACTAATACCATTTAATCTGTCTCGCTCTTCAGGATGTCATGAAAAGATGTATCCTGATGCCACCACTGGATGTGTAGAAGAGCAGAAATTTGTATAACTATTCATGGTCCTTTTAGAAGAACCCTTCACTAAATAACATGAAGAAACACTCTCACTAATCTACTCAGTGGTTCCGAAGTGCAAAGTCCAAGTTAGCTGCTTCAAATCCAAACACTTGGAATCACAACACGGTGGCATCTCAGCAAGAGCAAGAACAGGGCACCAAGAATGCGCTATTGTTTAATGAATTAGTAAGACTGAATTAGCACACAGACATGAACAAGTAGCTGACAAATATTCAAGTTGTAGTTCATATAGCCTTGAACACTTCCAGGGATGGGGCAGCCACAACCTCTCTAGGCCACCTGCGCCAGTGTCTCACCAACCTCGCAGCAAAGAATTCCTGCCTAATGTCTAATCTAAACCCATTCTCTTTCAGTTTAGAGGCATTCCTCCGGTTCTGTCACTTTTCTTTCACCTTCTAAAGTGAATTTTTTTAGAAGACTGCTCCCCTGTTACTTGAAAGATACACATGGGTGAAAGATAAACTGCGATCCAAGGAAATCTTACTCTAAACTAGATTTAAATATACAATTAAGTAGACTCTCAAGTTACTTCATCTTCACACTTCTACTGAAGATAAGCCAAATTCTCTTAAGCAGTGTAAAGACTTGAGTGCTGCTTATTTTCCAAATTACAGGACAACAAACTTGCCTCCCTAATGAGCCAGGCTTTGATCTCCAGGAAAATGAAGCATTAGGAATAACACCACATGTAAGATTACATTGTATTTAGCTCCAGATGAGAGCAAACCCAGTGGAAAGCAGAGCACAATAAACTGTTATACACTGTCTGCTGCCCCGGTCAGGCCTTCCAAGGGAGAATTCGCTGAGCGACAAATGAAATACACAAACAGTTCAAAGAGGCAGATTTAGCGCCAGGTGGCTGTGAAAGGAGGGTCTACAAAAATCTTGCAAGAGCCCGGGGAGATGTGAGCCACCAGACCTACCTGTGATGAAGGCATAGGCTGCCAGGATGTTGCTGAGCAGGGCCATCTCGGTGCTGACGCCCACGGGCTCCATGCTGCTGCTGCTGCTGCTGCTGAGCGCCGGCGGTTCTGTCTCATCCACGGGGAGCAAGAGGGGGGTGTTGTCTGCAGGGTAGAAAGTGGCTGATCTCCCTTTCTTCTTCTCTGCTTTGACACACAAAGAGAATGAGGAATGTAGAACGTGACCCAGGCCTACCCTGCCCTATCCCCACTAGGTCAGCATGTGTTCAGAAATATGGGGCCGCTCGAGAGGAAACCACCCAAATTTGCCCCTTTTTGGGGGGTAACTAAGCCTTCTAAAGCAGCTTCAGCTGAGCACGTACTCCATCTGCATCCAGGCATCATCATCTCTCCCCCATCTCCTCCTCTTTCATGTCACCACTTAGACACACCCACCTAGGCTACAGCAAATATATAATCAGGTTTCTTTTCTCTTATGTAAATCAAAGGAGCCTTTATCAAAAGTGGGTTCAGCCAGGCTTGTAAGGAGGACTGGAAAACACAGGCAGAGCCTGCAACCCTCTGCTGGTGCGGTGCTGTAGTGATCCATCCACACCTGGCAAACAGACGTGCTTTCTCTCTGCCTTCGTGGGGAAGGGCAGACCTGAGTTTACGACTTCCTTCAGAAGCCTGCTCATATTGTGTTTCACCCAGACACCCTTTCCCCTCTGGAGAGGTGAGTGAACATGGGTTAATGATTTGATTTTATTTGTTGAAGACTGGAGCTAAGGAGGCAGTTCATTCCAGGAGGCTCAAAGAGACCCTTTCAGACCTTATCAGCTCCCTGTTGAGGGCTCCCCACACCTTGATCTGCAGGCAGACACCCCCACTACTCACAAAACAGTAATTGTTTTCAACACAGGAAAAAGTCAGTGCACAGGATCCAGCTCCATCATCCACGTGAGTTTTTAACTGTAGTTGTTATAGATTTTCAGGCTCCCTTCCCTGAACTGTCTAGTTGTGGCCAAAAGCAAGCATCACTGTGTAAAATCACACACTTGCACCTGGCTTCCATTTATCTGCAGGTATTAAATTCAGGGCACTGCCAGCATCCAGTGATGCCATCAGTGCCATGCAAGCAAAGGCATTCTGTCAGGAGTTGGGATGTGAGATGGTCTTTGTTCCTTGGCTGCCTGCTCCATCTCCTTTCCCTGCAAACCCAGCAGTGTGAGACATCCCATTCAGCTTCCTGCTGTGGGTGCCAGGAAGCAGCTCAGCCCGGGAGAGCAGTAACAAAGTGCGGGGTGTCACACAGAACAGGTAAGACTGGATGGAGAGGGACTGAGGGCAGGAACGTGCCTGCAGTGATGCCAACTCCTAGTGTGCCTCGAGCAGAACCAGTGGGGATGGATGGCCAGGTGTCACCGTGAGGAATCAGCCCCAAGGAATGTGGGCACAGCCGTGTCTCTGCCACGGAATACCTGCAATGCCTTGGGAAAGCCACACGTTCAAGGCTACCACAGCGTTAATGACTGGCCTTCAAGCAAAATGTTTAAACAGGAGCTCTTGGGTGTCATATCCCAAAGGGGAAAATATCCCAACAGCCTCTTGCTTTACGAGAATAGATGTTACTGCAGATCCCTTGTGCAAATGGGACACAGAATATCCCAGGGCACATTCAGCAAGAATAAATAGCAACATTTTGAATTTTTTTTTTTAATTTAGAAATTTTTTTTAATTTTGATTAACATGCCCTCTAACCCTTCCTTTATTCTCCGTCTAGTAAATCTGCCTGTACAAGCATTTGAATTTTTCCCTACCAATGTTCCAAAGAAATCCACAGAAGTGGGGTAAATATTTCATTTCTAAAAACTGAACCTAAAACTTGGATATTTCAGATCATCTCAAGTAGCACCATGCATCTAAACTAAGGCAAGAGAATGCTGCTATCAGTGGACAGACAGCAGAGAGCCATTCAGCTCTCCCCACAGCAGACGCTGAAAGCTCGATGTATGTGCTCATACACAGACATCTAAGACACCCCAGGGTCAGGAGGTATAAGACGTATAGGAGGGGATGTAGGGGAAACTGTCACCCTTCTAGAAGACAAGTGATCATCACAAATGACACATTTATATGGGGGAAACTGAATCCTGCCTGAGACGTCTCCTGACTGAGGTCTGGCTCTGAACTAGTTAACTTAAAATCCTTTCATAATCGAGTATGGGTCTGGAGCACCCCTTGTAAAGCACTCTGCAACAACAGTGTTTTTAGGAGGCAGAGTAAGGGATAACTCCTTTTGAGATGTAGATGTTAGAAGAATCCTTTTTTTTCTTTTTTCCACTTCTAACTTGTCCAAAGAACAGATGCAATCAAATGTTTTTAAACAAATGCTAGTCTGCATACACTAAACTCCAGCAAAGAGTACCACAAAACCACAGAACTGGTTTTATCATTGGCAGGCTTGTACAAGCACAGACACAGAAGACAGAAAATGACTGGACTTATGCAGGAGGGAAAAAACAAACACACACAATTTTACAAGTGTTGCCACTCTGTATGCTTCCTTGGTCTGCCATTCATTTCAGGATCATATCAAAAATATTCCCTTTCCTCCTTGCTGGCTTTGAAGACATGTCAATGCCTAATCAGCTCACTACTGCTGGTTTTCTCCTCACCACCCTTTCTTAGCTGCTCCCAGTCACTAGAACGGTTTCTCTGTGAGTTTACACCAAAGCTGAACAAAATTCTTTCAGCCAGCAGCAAATTTGCCCAGCATCACAGTATGAGCACAGGAGAGGTTATTCATGATACCAGGCTGACATTAAAAAATAATTTTAATAAAAGAAATAAAACAGGAAGGGAGATTACAGAAATGTCCAACTATTTTCTTTTGTTATTTTTTAAACATTCTTCTAGCTTTTAATTTCAAAATGACATCTTTGTTTGAAAAGTGGTGCATATTTTGAAAGTGAATGAATAAACTATCTGAAAACTAAACAAAAGGTGTCATTTGTAGAAGTGAAATGTTTAGATGAGTGGAAATGAGTTCAGGATATTTTTCTTTGCTTAAAAGAATCTCCAGGATCACAATATTTATTTGGGGCTAACTCAAAACTCTTTTCCTTGACAGTTTTTCAGTAAGGCCTCCAAACTGACAAATCTGTTATTGCCAGATTTTATTTATTTGTGAATTGACTATCCAAGCTATGGATTAACTTTACCAAGAGTGTAGATAGAGACAAGCTCAGCCCATACCCACCCTCGAGCTGAATCTGTGGGAGCACAGACTGGGAATTTCAGGAGCGTCATAAACCATCTCCTACATGTTGGGAAGCAACACAAAACCACCAAGGAACCCAACACGTGCTCACCTGTGCTTTTCCCTTATTCATACACCACCCCTGCCTCCTACTCACCTCTCCCTAGAGATGGCTAAGATCTGACTTCATTCATATCTCTTCACTTTGCATTTTATGAAAATAGCATCATATTTCAAAGCTCAGCTGAAAACTTCTCTGTCCCCTGTGAGGCAGAGGTACTGTCTCAGCCCTGGGTTTTTTTCTGTGCCACTGTATTAGACAGGTCTGAAAAGTATTTCTGTGATGAGTTTGGACATGCGTGGCCATGACTGCTATTCCAAGAAACCCAGTGTTTCTCGAACAGTTTCACAGTTCACTTTAGCCTGTCGCTGGTCGTGCCTTGAAGTTGTCACAGACCTTTCTGACTGACATGGATGGGATTTAGGAGCAATACAGAAATCCAGAAAAGGGGAGAGGGAAAGGAACAGTTACCGCAACACTGTTAGGTTTGGGCCAACATCACAATGGTCACAGCTACCTGGGAGAGCTTGCTCTATGTGGGAAGGAGAGACATCCGAGAGGAACACGCCGTCCCCTATAACATCGGGATCGAACACCCTTGGCTGCAGCGGAAAATGTGGCTTCTGATATCCTTGGTAATTGGTTGGTCTTGGCTGAGTTTCATGCAGAAGCTTCTTGGGAACTGAAAGAGAGGAGCAAGAGGAGCACAGTTGTGAGAGAGAGTTATTTCAGCTGGTCAGAATGAGAATTGTCACATCATGCTATGGCCTCAGCTGATACTTAATCATATGTGCAGCCCAAACAGACACTCATTTTCCACTATAATGAATGCTCTCCAAATGCCAGCACCAAGACATTCAACGAGAGAATGCTGGAAACTATAAAGTGATTAAGATACTGTTTATTTTCAATTAAGCCTTGAGACTGGGCTAAGGATCAGATTCAGACATCCTATTTAAACACTCATCTTAGAAACTGAAATAGAGCCTAGTAGGCCAGGCTTTGGCCTCAGCTCTAGGCTTCAGAGTGCTCCAGTCAGACCTCTCTGTTCCGCCCACGACAGCAGATGGACAGGATGCCCTATAGCAATGGGGGCTGTAGCTGTGCCTGAAATCCTGCCTCTCTCCAGCCATCAAGTTGCCGGCCCAAGACTGAACATCAGAAGTTTCTGTCCACTCCAGATTCACAAAACCAGACTCTAGAAAATGCAGTTCGTGTGAAATCATAAAGCTTAAATCTTCCACCACAAAAACATAAAAATTCCTGCTGTAAGAAACCCTGCTCACCCTGTGAGACCCAAAATACACTGTTTGCCACTGGATTTTAGGCTGCCAGTAAAGGGTGAAAGGCCCGTTCTCCATTCCCACCATCCTGAGGAGAATGAAGACTCAGCTAATCCCTACTGCTCTCTGTGCTTTGTCAGCCACAGCACGAGCAATGTGCAGGTGAAGTGATGAGTTACGACGTGACAGGTTTTTTGGATGTCTATGGTCTCTTCTTTGGACCAAAGCACATCCTAATAACAGGAGTGTTTCCTCCTCTTTGATGTTACAAGGCCAGTTCTTTAGCTGTACAAGCAGGTAAAGAAATCAAAGCCAGTGTAGCTACCTCAGTGTACACCCACTGAAGGTGAATCCACACAGTAAATTCACTAATTTCCCCCGTAGGGACAAAGAATGGAGTCATCCATGGAGCTGAACCAGTTCTCAGCCAACACCTGAGGCTATTTCAGAGCAAAATGCTTCTCCATACAAAGAAAAGAAATATATATACAGGTCATTCTCTTCAGAAATTAGAGGAACAGAGTGATAAAAGACAAAAATAAATTAAAACTTCCAGAGGAGAAAGATTTATTTTCCCTGTCAGTGACTATATACTAATGCTTAGCAGACAACCAAGGCTTCAGTGTGCTAAAGACACTAGGCACAAGTTCAGTGAGCTTCAAGAGAAGATTTCTGGGATGCCCATTTCCCCTTTCTCCAAGTCTCAAACCACCTCCCCCTCTCATTCCAAGCAGGCTGCCACCTCCCAGTGCCTCCGTTTCCCCAGGGCTCCAGGGATGGTGCTATCTCTCATCTCCACCCTCCACAGGGGCGTGAAGAAACGCAATTAAAAATGCAAAACACTTCGAGATGCTTGGCAGAAGCTTGAAGGAGGACTTGGAAAGAGGGCAACTCCAGATCAGAAAGGAAATTCCTGCCTGCCCCCTGCAGCTAATCAGCTGCCAGACTGGAACACGAGATTTAATCGCATCCATTAAATTTGCCTGCATCACCCACCACGTTACTGGTGGGTGAAGTGATCCAACCACCTTGTTTACATTATGTTCAACTTGCTGTCTTTGCTGAGGCAAAGAAAATTGTAACTGGATTTACAGACTGACCTCCTGTATTAGGCTGCCAGGACATCAGCACTGCAATTCTTACATTATTACTAGAGTCATGCTAGGTCAGGAAACAGACAGAAAACCCCACAGCTTCTGAATATCAAAGAGTTGGCACAGTGGTTTCTAATGAAATCTGAATTGGCAACTGTTAGAAGGCAGAAAAAAACACATCCCCTGGTAGGAACCAGACAGGAATGAGGGGGATACCTGTGCCAGGGAAATATCAGAAAGTCTGGAGAGGAGGTGGGTAGAACAGAGATTATCCTGCAAACCACAGCCAGGGAGAAGTGCAGTTCTGCAAAGGGACCCAGAGGGCATAGAGCTCAGCACCCTCCAAAAATAAAGTCCTATTGCTGTATCTCAGACCGAGGAGCTGATAAGCATTTAAAATACACAAGACATTTTCCCTTACACACTTTTCACCCAAACTGCATCCCAGTAATGCATCAAGGGGCATCCAATGAGGAAAATGAAGCAACAGTCTTTCATGTTTCAGACTTAAGCTTCTTCATAAACATCTCCTTTACCTCTCAGCATTCATGGTCGTCTCCAGGGCACAAGACAGGCTGGGTGGACCTGCATCTTTCTTAGAAAAAGTGACACTACGGGCTACTACTTTCTCCTACTTGACTTAAACATTGAGTCAAGCAGGGGAAAGAAACACCATCTTTTCTTAAGCACACCCAGGGACCTGAGCTATGGGTTTTCCACCTTGGCATCTTTCTACAAAGCTACAAATACATGAAACATATAAAAATCTAAAAATCTAAAAATCGCCACCACTTGAAATGCAACCTACAGGACCAAGGGAGGAGTCAGGTAAAGCAAAGCATTGCTAAATCAGTCAGCAAATGGTCAACAGCACCTCAAGGAAGAGTAGAGATGGAGGAGTGTTCAGGGGGAAGCATTGATAGAGAGTATTTATTGTCACAGCACTTTATGGAGGAAGGCTATGCTGTGATCTCTTTGGGATGGCTGAGGAAGTAAGAACACCTCAAGGAGTCCTTTGGTGCCTTAGAACAGAGGTGGCTGTGAGGACAGATTCCCAAAAGCAAGCATGTGCTCAGCACCTGTGATTAGCACACACTTTGGTACTTTCAAAAATCCCAAGAGGTGCTTTTCTTCACTTCAGCAGCCAGATCCCTTTGAAACTCTGGGAGCAACTTAGTGCAGCACAGGATGTCTACAGCACATAACCTTGGACTTTTCCATTTCAAGGGATCATTTTTCTCTGTGGACTCCATAAACATCTTGAGGACATTTTGCCAAGAAAGACCCATCTTTGCAAAGAGCAAACAGAGAGATGGCACGCAGCAAGTCTGCTCTTTTTCTCGTTTATACGATACTCAGCCGATACACAGCTTTCTTTTGATTTAGAAAGACTGTGAAATGGAAAGCCTTTCTCAAGTGTAAAATACCTCACAATTTCCAGTTAGCTCCTGTGTGGCAGCCAACTCCACAA
Source organism: Origma solitaria (assembly GCA_013397895.1). Lineage (NCBI taxonomy): Eukaryota > Metazoa > Chordata > Aves > Passeriformes > Acanthizidae > Origma > Origma solitaria. The sequence goes on from VZRL01002246.1 coordinate 849,284, forward strand.
GAAAGATTAAACATCTGGTTCCTTTGAAATGCCCTCCCTAAATTCTCCAGAGAGGAGTGCATCTGACACAAAGCATGGCATGAGTTGAAGCAAAGTGTCAAGGAAAGTTATGTATTATTAAAACCACCAGGAAAAAAAAGCACCTAGGATTTCAGTCTTATCTCAGTATTAAGCACAGAAATCCTGGCAGGGAGGGTTGGCACTTGTCCTGCTCCATTCAGTCAAGCAGAGAAGTTAAAGCAACTCAGCAGAATGAGTGATGGATGTGGACAAGAGGGAAGAAACAGCTTCAATCAAAGTGTGAACACATCTCATAGTCAGGAGCCTTGCACCTAAAAATGCACATGAGAAATGAGCTGGGATCATCTGGAAGAGAGGAGATGAGTTTCTCTGGGGACCTCTGGGGTCTTTCAGTCTCTCAGGGGGTAGCAGTCAGCATTGAGATATGGGTATTCATCCAAATGATAAAATTCTACAGCAGCTTGGGCTGCACATCTGAGAAGCACAGGCAGAGATGTAAGTTTTCAGATGGCAAGTCCTGCTCAGCCACCCACCCTGGGGTCCAGCTCAGGCATCACCGCATGGATGCCATGTCAGCCAGGACTTGGTCTGGAGACAAAGTGCCACCATCGCTGTGACACACCTTGAAGGCACCTGCGGAAGCTGGTTCTAGGTTATAAATCTACAAGTGGGCTCTTGGATCAGCAGGTTCATTCCTCTGCCATTACAGGCTTTCAAGTCTTTATATAATCCCTCTGTGCCTGCTTTAAAAGCAATCCCAGCTCCCAGTGCTCATCTGTCTGAATCAGCATCATGCTAGCAATAATTTATACCAGCTCCCTACCCAAGACCTGCAGTACCCATTTGCAATGAATTAATGGCACCAATCTCACAACAAAACCTCTCCTGCTGGCAGCCTGCCCCCCCCTGCAGAAACAGGGGTGAAGGAAAATCAAAGCTGCAGTGTGCTCTCATCGGCAGAGCAGCTCCATCAGAGTTGGTACAAGCAGCCAACAGGACAGTGTGAAAAGGCACATGCTGGTGCTGCTGACAGAATCCTCATTTGTACTTGGTGGAGACTCCTTCAGCTGGAATTTTCACACAAGCAGTTTCTTGTGTGGCCAGAAAACCCAGGGCTGATGGAAAGAAAAAGTTACTGTGTCTACAAGCAGCAACATTCCAAATTACTTTGCTAAGAGATGGAAAAGGCCAGTCAATACTTCACCTCTGTTCATTAAGGGCAGAGAATCACAGACTGGTTTGGGTTGGAAGAGACCTTAAAGATCATCTCATTCCAACCCCTGCCATGGGCAGGGTCACCTTCCACTATCCCAGGTTGCTCCAAGCCCTGTCCAACCTGGCCTTGGACACTTCCAGGGATGGAATATCCACAGCTTCTCTGGGGACCCTGTGCCAGGGCTTCACCCCCTCACAGTTAAAAATTTTGTCCTAATATCCAATCTAAACCTACTCTCTTTCAGTTTAAAGCCATTCCTCCTTGGCCTATTGCACGTCCATGTTCCTCCCCAGGTTTCTTGTAGGCCTCCTTCAGGTACTATAAGACCACAATGAGATAATTTGCTGTGTTTCCTATGTTGATCTATCCAGTTTTAAACACTGCAGTCCTGGGGGTTTGACCAATTGCCACAATATATTATTTTCAGAGGAATACTGCTCTTTCTATGCAATTATTTTCCAATGTTGCTGAGTGTTTCAATTTAAGCACATATATTATTTCCCTAATCAAAACATTTGATACTATAGCCCCCAAATTTTATGGATGGGGAATTGCCTCAGGGACAGAGTTTTGAAAGTGTTTAAATATGAAAATGATTTGTCCAATCTCACAGAGGGAGTCTGTGCCAAAGAAAGGAAACAAGCTCAGCCTTGCACTCAAACCATTCCCTCTCTTTGCTAATTTGATGATTTGGTGCTTTCTGATGTTTGCTCTGTCCTAAACATGCTTAAAGACTTCCACTCCCAGGAAGCAATTATCCCCTGACCTGCACCCTCACTGGATACACACATCAGTCAGCTGGAGGGGATCAATGAAAGCTCGGTGTTAAAAACACACAGCCGAGGGGGCTGTCATTCTCCAGTGCTCTGCTCTGCATTCTCCTGTGCATTTCCAGCCCATAGGGTTTGCTCCCAAAGCTCAGCATGATTAAAGCAGATCTGCAGGACCTTCAGAAAATCCTCCTGAGCATGCTTGAAGCAGAGCACAATTTGAACAAAAACATTACTCCCTCACCAAGGAAAATTACAACCAAGCCTTTTATGTGGGCAGGTTGGGGCCAGGAATTGTTGGTGTTCCACATATTTTTAAAATTTAAAAAAAAAAATCCTCCTGTGAGCAAACACCCAATATAAACTACTACAGGTTTTTAGAGGTGGCAGCTCTGAAGGATTTTTGCTTGAGACTTGAGAATGCACAGCATCCAGCCTGAAATGGGATCATTCATGATTCTGTGTTATTACAAGACAGCAATTCCTTAGCACACATTTATAAGGTTCTCTCAGATTGCAGAATTAGAAGTGGGTTATGTGCCGTAAAACCTAAATTCTCTAAGCAGTCAGTCAACAATGCCTATTAAAATAATGGATTTTGGCCGTGCCAGACCACAAAATATCACAAGACAGTCATAGAGCATGAAGGAAAAAGTCCATACAAAAGACTCTGCACCTGGTGACAACAGTAACACCACTGTGTAGCTGGAAACAGGGGGGTGGAAGATGGGAAAGTTGGGCTTTGATCAACAAACTGCCATGAAATCCTTCACTCTCAAAAAAATAAATAAATAAAAATCAAAAAACAACACCAGAGCAGAGACTTTACAAGCACAAGTGGTCTGGACTCAGCTTCCATCTCCTTCAGTTATTTTAAAAAGGCATTTTTTTCACCCAGCATGGATGTAGGCTGCAAATCCTGCAGCCGAAGGCAAAGCCCCAGAGCAAGAGGGAGTTCCTCGCCTGCTGCAGGCGTGTTTTCCATGCACGGTGCTTCCAAACCACCACTAACAAGGAAGTGACTCACGCCAATTACAGTAAGGCCACTTCCAAGCACCGTGCAGAAAGCAGGCGAGACTGTCTGGGGAAAGAGCCCTGTCAGAACCAAAGCCACCCACACCTCCCTGAGCCCACAGCCTCCTCCCCTGCCCCTCCCTCCAGACTCTGCCCGAAGCAGGAATCCATCCGTCTGCTCTCCTCGTGATTTGGGGGTGGTGGGAAGTGGTACAAGCTGGGATGTCTGACACAACCCATACAAACTTTCGGATCACTCTGCCAAGACTCCTCCTGAGACAGCCCAGATGCTTTGCCTTTTACTGCATCTCCTGGCAGCAGCCACATACAGAAACGTTGTGCAATAAGCATATAAATATAATACAGACAATCCTTTCTCTTGTTTGCCCTCCACAGAAAAGGACATGCTTATCCTTTCCTCGTGCAGCTGCAATCAGAGAAGTGATTTCAGAAGTGGAAGCAGTTCCAGTCCAGAAACAAAGCCCGTGGAACACAAATTAGCTCAGTCTCACCTTTCCTCCCAGTGAAATCTCCCACAGGTAAACAGCCCAGTGAAGTGAGAGGCTTTATGAGATGAAGGATATTTAGGAAATGCTGCACCTCCAACTGAGACTCCACATGGAAGACACAAACAGGAGTGCCATTCCCTCCTATGCTCTCCTCCTCCTGCGCAGAGCAGCAGAACACTTCTCCCTGACTCCTCTGATTTCTGCCTGCCCAGAAATGCAATAATCTTATTAAAAGATCCAGTTCACCTAATCTGGGAACTCAACCCATGCATGCCCTGTAGGTACCTAAGGAAGAAGTCCTCCTTAAACAAGCTATGTTCCTAAACTCCCTGTATCATCAACAGTGAAAGGTGGGTGCCTTTGAAAGCCTCCAGGGAAGATTCTGTCTACTTAAATTTAGGAGCCTAATTAGGGATAGTTAATGAATCATAATGTTCCCTTTGGATTTATTCTCCTGAGTGTATCTGAGTTGAAATCTTATGAACTGCCTCACATCTTTTACTCAGAGAGTTTTCTTCTATCTTGAACTTTCCAAATCAGAATTTGAAGCTATAAACACCTTAATTTCTATCCAGTGATGCATGTGCTCAATCTATCCACAGGCAGTTTTCCTACTGCTTTCATAGCCATGAAAGTCAGTTGTTCTTCTTTCATCATCTGAAATGTAATAACAGAATATGAAGCATCTATTGCCAGCAACTCATAAATCTGCTTCTTGATGTGGCTTTCACTCTCCAAAGGGCACAGGGGAAAGCATCGCATGCACCAGTCTGCTCCCTACATGTTCTATTTGGAAAGAAAAATGGATCAAAAGGAAGAAAGCCTTGTAAGAGGTACCTGCAGATAAAAAGAGTTACTTTCATCTGCTAAATTTCTGCCTGCTCCCAAAGTCAGGAGAGTTCTGCATTTTCACAAGATAATGCATCTTGAGGAGGATTAGACTCAAGCCAATTCTTGTCCAAATTCCAACATGCTCAGCTGCATCCTGCCATGGGACCTTTACCACCCATAGCTGTAGGGCCTCTCTGGTAGTTCGACCTCACCTCATCTCCACCAGGCCCAGAAGAATCAGATTAATAAGAAAGTCAGGCTCATTCTGCCAGTCTATTGCCCCTGTTTGGGCTGCATTTGTCACCTTCTTCCATTGGTACTTTGCAAACCAGCCCTGGTTTTCCTTGGCACTTAGGGAATACTTGTTTGTTGGTCTCTTCAGAGGGATTTATTACAAACTGGAATTTTATGCAATGCTCTAAATATATCCACTCCACTTTGAATCAAAGTAGAGTTACACTAATTCTTGGACTTTGACACAATTCCTATTTCTTCTCATTATCTTCACTCATTTTAGTCAAACATTTAACTCTGCAAGACTTCATCTCAGCTGGTTAGAGCCTGGTGCCAAAAATGCCAAGGCTGTGGGTTCAAACCCTGTATGAGCAGTTCACTGAAGAGTTGGACTTGAGGATTTTTGTGGGTCCCCTCCAGCTCAGAGTATTGTGATTACTTTTATGGTACAGAACTGCTTTGACATTTAGGCTATAGGGCTTGGCAGAAATATTTTTGTGCGGCTTATCAATTTTTCAGGAAAGTGTGTGGCACAATACGTGGCTCCCAGGAGGAGGCTGACAGAGCAGTGAGTATTGTGTGTTCAAGTGCGGCTGATCCAGAGTCAGGGCATTGCTCATGCGAGGAATTGCTCACCAGCAAGGGAGAGTTTCTGTGCTCAGGATGCCAACACATGCCCAAGTGGTCCCAGCCCTGCAAATTATCAGGAATCAGCTGAGTCACAGCAACCAATTCTGTAAAACCTGGGCCAAAAGACACTCCCTTAAATTTCGGTGAAAGGTGTACACAAACACTGTCAGGGAAAGGGGCCCTTGGAGGTCTCCATTACTAGAAGAGCCGGGGCAGGGATATCCAAGATAAAGCAGGGAGAAAGGGATGGACTAAAGGGCCAGAAATCCTCAAACACTCCAGAGCTGATGGAAGCCAGCCTCCAACATGGACAGGAGAGGAATGGTAGGGATGCTGAAGCCAAGGCAGGAAAGGAAGATACCAGGGAAAATTACATGTACAGCTACATTGCACTGCCCAAATATTTTAATAAAGAGTAAGAAGCCTCATACTTCTTACTCTGAACCAACAACTAGCCTGATATGATCCAGTCATTATATACCAAGAGTTAGGAATATATTTTTTTTTCTCTGAGACTACTGACAAAGATAGATATTTGGGGAATTTCCTGTGTCTGTCTCCGAAGCAATGTCACCCACCCACAGTACATAGACCACTGATGACCTGTGAGACACCAGAAAACCAATCCAGAAAAAAACCTAATTCAAAGAAAAACCACAACCAACATATCTCTGGATGTTCCCCCATGTTTTGTCTCAGTGTCTGCTGGCAGGCACAGCTTGGAGATTCTTCCCATCTGCTCTCCTTGCCTAATTAAAGTGTTTGTAATTACAACAGCAAAACTATGCTCTGCACAAAAATATTTCCTTTTTATCCAAGTGCTACTTATCCAACAGAGTGTGCTAGTTCTTTATCAGCTCATCAGCTTTGCCTCTCTGTGATCAAACAGCAGAGAACTAGACAAGGGGCTGGAAGTTTTTCCTAAAAAGATAGCAGTGTCTTGATAGCCCGAGCTGAGGAATGTCATCGGAAAGCAGCTGGTAACCTCTGCCACTAAAGGCAGTGACTTTGTCTGGTCACATGTTTGACTTAGTGTGGCAATTCCCAGGGTCCCATGAGATGCCCAAACTGGAAACCCTGAACAGGGAAAGGTTATCAATTGCAATGGATTAAAGATTAGGAGTGAACAAAACTGTGTAAGGCAGCTACAGGGCTAAATGCCCTTCAGTTATACACAGATGAATGCAGATCAGTATTTACTGAACAAAAACACAGTTTAGTTTGAGACCCAGAACTCAGTGTGGGGATCACTGGCTCCTCAGTGGTTCAGCACTTGGCTTATAGAAGCCAGGTTACACTAACAAACTTGAAATCCAAGGATCTGTGAACAAAGTGGCAAAACCATTTTCAATATAAATCCTTCCATTCACATGGTCATAACCTGTGAGACATCCTCCTTTGGGGCTGACATTTCCTGACCACAGTGGAAAGTTTGAGGAAAAACCCTATAGATGTTTTTTAATTATGAGAGTATTAAGCCTCCCCTGTTTTTTCAAAGAAGTACATTTACAGGCTGAACCTCTCCAACACACAGCATCAGCTTTAAATAATCTGGCTTGGAGACTGTGAAAAGTTCTTTGCATGGTTTATATATTTTATTTTATTTATTTTTCTGGTAGAAAAACACGTAGCGTGCATCATCTTGCTTCCATGCATATCCCGAGGGAGCAGTAAGGACTGCAAGCCCAAATCTTACTGCGATTGCTACTGTGAGTAACTGCCAGTTTTGTGAAATGGGAAATTATAGTCACTTTCCTGACGCCACATAAAAGCAGTTACACACCATGGAAAATAATGCCCAGGTTTTGTTACAGCCCAGCAAGGATGTTCCTGAGCACCTACCCCACGCTCTTATGCAACTTGCCCTGCAGCTACAGTCTGGAAGCCCTGGAAAGAAACTGTGGGAATACGCAGTGCTGGATTCTTGTGGCAGCTTTCCAGAACTTAATAGTGATTTTTTTTTTTTTTTTTAAGAGAACACAAGGTTTTTTAAATCTAAATATTTGTTTCTATTAGGCTTCATGAAATGTTCAGCAGGGACATTTCATGCACACCATTCTGTTCTTTTCCACTCTCCACATATGTTATTAAGATTCATTTACATTAATTTCTCAAATGACACCTGGATTCATGCCACCGAATCAAAGGCACTTCACTGGGATGGGAGGTGGTTACTTTGTCCCTCCATCGATTATACAGATTGGTTGACTAATCCCTCAACTTAACCACTTCAGTTAAATATCTGCATTGGTGCAAGTGAGGTTTTGCAAGACTGAGTTGCAAGTGTGCAAATTATGTACGGATATACATTAGGGGTAGGACATTGCTGGGCAAGAAGTTTATCTCATTTATTCCAAAGTTAACAGAGTTAAACAATCCTGAATCAAATCCTACCCATCAATTATCACAGAAATTATTCCAGGACTACTTGGGTCTCCCTTGAGACTTCTCTAACAGCCTGGCAGGTCTCTGACATATCCTGACTACTTGCCATATTGATTCACCAGGTTGCCACCCCAGCCAAGCCCCAGGGCATGATTTTGGGAAGGTCAGTAATGCTCTTTTGCTCGTGGCCTTTGCTAAGCACAGCCCATTTTCTGCCTGTTTGGGTAGCAAGGCCCATCCACTGGCATCGGTCCCCTTTCAGAATGACTGAATTCCAACAGTTAAAACACGTAAATGGATTCACATCTTATCCTGCCATGTGTTTGAAAGTGCTTCTTATGACATACTCCAAAGGAAATGTGGGTTGCTAAATCACAGCCAAGGAACTCCATACTGTAAGACTTCTATTTTTAGGCTTCCTTATTGGGACTCTTAGAAAAAAACATGAAGGCTTTAACACATACCTTTGCTGCTAGCAACTTGAACCCAGGGCAGAGCCTTTATCTGGTGTGCTCTCAGTTTAAGGTGCCACTTCTTTCAAGTGGAATATAATGCTCTGTGCTGCAGTATTTGTTCCCTCCATTGGATATCCTGAGCCCACCAAGCCTGATATCTTATCATCAGATAAAAGGATTAATCCAACACAAAGAGGCTGTGAACACCTTTTGAACAAGTAAACCTTTAACAAACAAATTTCCTGGCTGGGGGGGATAGATGGGGATGGCTTATGAGACCCTGTAAACAGCAGAGAAACTCACAAATATCCTTCCAAGTACTTCTGTCCCATGCTGGGATGACCCCACCTCATACCAGTGGAGCCCCTGCCCATCTCTGTGAAGACACGTGCTGCAGGATTTGCTCGGCTCGCAAATAGGAGCTGCCAGTCCTCCAAAGGAAAATTAATCCCTATCAATGCAGCTGCCCAGGATAAAATCTACCTCACAACCTGCTTGGGTTCTAGTGACAAGATGTTATTAATTGCAATTCCAATAACCATCCACGTTACTTAAAATCTGAAGTAATCCATCTTAATTACCTTAGCCCTAATAACCGCATGGGATCATAACAGCTAGAGGAGAAAAGTAGTTGTTAACCTGTTGACTGCCAGATGCAGACTGCTGATAGGAGATATATCAAATATTAAAGTATAAAAACTGACCTCAGCTTGGCAGGAGAAGAGTGTGACTCATGCCCATAACTCCTGGGTATAGGGGGAATACAACAAATAATTGAACAAAGATAAAAGCATTGGCTGCTTCAGTGGGATAAGACAGGAGATTAATCTCATTTACACTCAGGTAAACCTCCCTCCTAACTTTCTCCCAGTTCAGCAAGAACTTCAGCAATTCCAATGTACAAATCTGTTACATCACTGCCGTGTTTAGACCTCTACCATTCCGTTAAAATCAATGTCACAGTAGAAGGTGAGAACTGGATCACTATTCTGTCTAATCTGAGCTTTCCATCTTTGAGTTGCTTGACTTTCTCTGTGAAAAATAAAGAACCTATCTTAAAAATCTGTATTTTTTAAAAAATCTTCCATCGAAGCTATTTTTTTTACTTCACCCTTGAGCGAATAATTAATTTCCCATTATGTTCCAGGTAATGGAAAGTCTAAGACAAATAGAGTTCAAAGTGAGGCCCATTGTGAAAGAGGCACGGTAATTACAAACACTGCATGGAGAAGAAATGGCATCCTTGTGTTTGTACAGCAGCTGGTGCAAGGAACTGCCTGCCCAGCTTCCCAACAGCCACACAAGCTCTGGAGGCACCCAAGTTTGCAGCCAAGTTTCACAGAGCTGGAAATCAAAGCCCATCTTCAGGCTGGTCAGGGCTGATAGAAGGAGTGAAATAGCTGGGACATTACTCCAACTCAGGCATCTAATGGGACATATGAGCAGTAACTCTGATCTCTCACTTGTTTCCCAGGCTCTTCCAAGGGGAATCACAGCAGTTGGCACAGCAGGGTCTTGCACCAGCCCTCATGCAGCTTGTACCACCCTGTAAATCTGCTGCCATGGGACTGAAAGGACAGAGGTGAGACGAACGGCCAGATGACTCTTCAAATAATCGTAGAATGCTTTGGACTGGAAAGGACCTTTAAAGGTCATCTAATCCAAACCCCTGCAATGAGCAGGGACATCTACCTGGCCTCGAAGACCCAGCCTAGCTGTTTCTCTGAAGGCCAAGCAGGCAGTGGAGTGGTTGGTGCTGTTCATTATGCATGAAGACAGTGTCCACCCTCAGATTTTGTATTTACCCCGATGGTCTTCAGAGGCAGAAAATATTCTCTTCCTCAGTGCAGTCTTGATGTCATCTGAAGAAGTGTTTTGCTTAGCTTCTCATGAAAGATCAAAGGCTAAACATCCATCTACAACTATCTGAGGGCAACAAGCACCTGGCTGAGGAGGAAGAGGGATGCTGTGATCTGAAAAGGAACCCACACATAGGAGGGATAACCCTACCCCCATCAAGCAAAGTGTGCCTGAAATTATCACACAATCACAGCACCAACAAGATTGAAAGAAACTTTCAAGATCAACCAGTTCAACCATCAACACAGCCCCACCATAATCACCCCTAAAACATACCCACAAGTACCACATCCTGACACCTCTTGAACACTTCCAGAGAGTGATTCCACCACCTCCCTGGGCAATTTATTCCAACACCCAACCACACTTTCAGTGATTTTTTTTTTCTCATATCTAATCTGAACCTCCCCTGGTGCAACTGAAGGCCATTTCTTCTCCTTTCATCTGAGACATGGTAGAAAAGACTGACCCTCACCTGGCTACAAACTCCTTTCTGGGAGTTGCAGAGAGCAGTGAGGTCCACCCTGAGCCTTCAGACCGAGCACCCCAGCTCCCTCAGCCACTCCTCACAAGATGTTCTCTAGACCCTTCACCAGCTTCATCGCCCTAAACAATGAGGAAACCTGGGAAGGGAAATGTGTGTGGTCCTTCCTGTGTTCTGTTTAGACCTGTGAAGATTTTCTGATAGATAAAGTAAAAATAATCTGACCCTTGAACTGTTTACAAAGAGACAAAGAGCATTAACCTCCACTCTTACATGTTCTGGGAGAAGTAAACTGTGGTTGTTGTGATGCAAGAAAATTATACACACCATTCAGCCGGTACAGCGTGACCTTTGTGTAGTCAAACTTTCTTCACATTCAAAACAAGGTGACTCCAACCAAAATATTCCTGCTGGGAATAGCATGTTGTCCCTGCTGACTTCTAAGCCATGACCGGACCAAGCTACACAAAATGTCATTTCTGCGACTTAGCAGGATAGTCCATGGAGTTCCAGCGTCACAGGATCATAGAGTTATGGAATCATAAAACGGCTTGGGCTGAGACAAACCTGACTGAGACCATCTAGTTCCAAGCCCCTTGCCATGACAGGGATGCCACCCATTAGATCAGGTTGCCCAGGGCACCACCGACCTGGCCAAGGTGTAAAGAGCTGGGCGTGGGCACTATTTTGTTCATCAGTACAGATGTGCTCAGTGAAGTCCAGAGGTCAAACACAGAGACTAAGCAGCTGTCCGAGCCTGGGAGGTCACTGCAGCTCCTCAGGGCTCAGAGCGTGTGGAGCTTCACATCACAGGTCTGCGGCAGCACAACAGACATGGGACCTGGTGATGACCTGGAGATGTGTCAGGCCAAGCAAAGAGTTGGATTTGCTGCCTGTCCACAGCAAGGAAAGCTGAAGTAGCCCTGTGGGACTGTACCCAGACACGGGGCTGTGACAAATATTCAGCTCAGGGATGTTATCAGCTGTGTGTTATCTGAATGGACAGTCCTTTAGAAACACTGAATGCTGAAATGCTCCACAGGCAAAGAAGATGGCTGAAAAAATTTGCCTGGACTCCCCTGAACTGTCCCTGCACACGTTCCAGCCATGTCTGTGGCAAACATACTGATTTATACAGAGGTGCCTGCTCCAACAGCCCATCTGTGCTGCACCATCCACCCTCATGGAGCAGGACACAGCCCTTCAACTTGTCAGAGCTCCATGGAGAGCGGCTCTCAGCCTCTTCCGAGGATGAAGGGACCGAACTCAGCCAGCCCGAGCTGAACACCCTTATCAAACCACTTCTATCAAACTACTTTATTAACAGAGCATAGAGCTGCTACTGCCTAGAAACAGGAAGGAAATGCATTACCAAATCTTTCCCTAATGTCCTCCTTTCCTGTTAAACACAGGGGACACAAAGGTTCTGTTAGAGAGTCCAGCAGGTTCACGTGATTGCGAAAGGATTTTATACTGGGCACCTCATCCATCAAGGACACCAGCAGGGTTTGAGGGAGAGATGGTGGGATAAAATATTCTCCTGGGTCAAATTCAAGCCATAAATGTTGTTCCTTTTTATGTCAAAGGGAAGTCTTTGACTTTTAATCTTTCCATATTTCAGTTAAATGATGCAAATGACAGAGAACTAAAATAGATGATAGATGCACAGCTAAACCTCCCCCATGTTCCTGGGTTCCTAAGATTTCTCTTTTAAATACCACTACAACCACTCTGTAAAATTACAGTGGAGCTTATTCTTAAGCCATGCTTGTATCAATCATTTGATTTAATGAGCAAAGACTGCTTCCCATCAGTGCTTTTCTCCTGTGCTAGAACCAACTGCAGAGATAAAAGATAACTTCCTATGCTCACATTCTCAACCCAAAACCAGCTCCATCTAGGCAAGGCTTTAGGGCCACACTTGGACACAATCACGACTGCATTTTTGCAGAAATGTGATATTATAGTCAGATATTAAAAAATCCTTTTCCATCTCAGTTTGACTGAGTGAACACAAAAGTCCATTTTCTGATGAAGCTCCTTCAGGCTAACACCTCCAACTCTTTAAAGAAGGGTGCCCTGCCTAAGGAAGGTAGATTTAGATTGGATATTCAGAAGAAATTCTTAACTGTGAGGGTGATGAAGCCCTGGAAAAGGTTGCCCTGAGAAGTTGTTGATGCCTCATCCCTGGAAGTGTTCAAGGCCAGGCTGGACAGGGCTTGGAGCAACCTGGGATAATGCAAGGTGTCCCTGCCCATTTCAGAGGATTGGAACAAGGTGATCTTTAAGGTCCTTTCCAATCCAAACCATTCTATGATTCTATGCTGCTTTGACCTCATACAGGCGTGTTTTGCATTTATTTATTTTCTTGTAATACTATTGGCATTTGCCAGGTGTTTTTCAGCATGGAAGACCCTAACTGTACTCTCAGAAAAAAACAGCAGAGGAAACAGTCCTAGAGAAATAAAAGTATATCAGCACTGAGTGTGTGGAGCAGGGCTACAGCTCTGGCAAGGTGATCACCCACAGACACGACAAATTCCTTCTTCCCATTTCCACAACAGCCAGAGATTACAAGCACTCCAACTCTCCTGAGACAGAAACCTTCCACCTAATCTGAATATAGGTACAGTTTACCATGGCTGTGCTCCCAGCCCTGGCTCAAACTCTGGAGAGCACAAACTCCTCCTAGGAATAATTATTAACGGAAGTCTTGCCCCAAGACTCCTGAACATAGATCTCAATAGGATGTCTTACACTGGCTTCTGCTACTGATGGCACATGAACACAGATGGACACAAGCCACCATGAAAGACAGACTGTCAGGAGAGGGATTAAAAGCTGCCTGTGCCATTAGTCCTGACCCAGCCTTCTTCTATCTCCTTTGCTCTGTGCTCCAACTTTAGCACTACTGGCAGCAAAGAGCTGTAAAAATGCTGCCGATAAATGTGGCCCTTAATCAAACAGAGCACTTGTAATTATTTGATTAGGAATCATTTTATTTTTACAAATATAGAGAAAATTCAATACAGTTGTGCCCTTCTGCATCCATAGTGTGGAAGTGACCACTGTGGAATTTGATCAGAGTTTGCTGAGGTTTCTATCAGGCCAGTGTGAACCAGACCACATTGCAGCCTCTTGGGAGGAATGTCTGGATACAGGAATTGCTCTTTTCCCCAGGTGGACACAACCAGTCAGGCATCCACAGACTGGGATTCAAGCACTACACAGATGTCAGTCAAAAAATATGCCCAAAAGGCAAAAGATTATGTCTGAGTGACCAAATAAGTGAAATGAACATTCTACCCTTGTTCCACCAGTCAGCAGGAAAAGTCACAATTACCAACTCTAGCAGGAAGACTTGTTGGCTGTCACGGTTTGAATGCCAAAAACACAAAGAATGTCCCCTCTACCTTGGGATGGCGCAGCTCTTGCATCCAGACATGGTCCTTCCAAAGCAGGCTTGTGACGGGGGATGATGTATGAAGCTGACACAGCTGAGGCTGTGTGATTTCTGCTGACAACCAGTCCATATCCACCCCAGGCTACAGGGCTGTCAGCTCCACAGCCTTCTCTAGTCCCCATTTGTAACCCAAATGCTGAACATTATAAACTGTTTAGAGACCGATCCTATGTGCCAGCCTGCAAAGGACCCAACTGTAGCAAAGGATATAAGCCAGTGAGCACAAAAAAAACCAAGTAAATTTGATTTGCGTATTAGAATAGAATATTCCAGTGCCATACCATCAAATTTGATTGAATTAAAGCAACCCTTTGTGAAGAAGAAAACATTTATTTTTAATGTCTTCAGACAGCCTTGATCCATAGCTGACAATTACCAACTGTTTCCCCTCAAAAATGAACCCAACCAAAACATTTCCGAAATACATGGTACATTGAGTCTACGGGCATGTTCCCCCAGCCACCAGGTCTTGGAGGTGCACTGGCTCACACCACAAGCACTGTGAGCTCTGAGAGCAACCGCAAAAGATGGAGTTAGAGCTGGCACCCTGCCGGCCTGGCTGCTCCCAGCTGAGTGCCTGGGTACCTGGCCAAAGGAGCAGCAGCACAGCATGGAGCTTCTGTCATGAGTTTAGGAGAAGGTTTAAACACTGGGTTTCTGGTGTGAGTCACTGATTGCTGCATCAGTACAGGCTTCAGCTGAGTGACATGCTGTTCCACCAGGATGAACTCCAGCGCATCCTACAGAGCTCAGCTGCATGGTCCTCCCAGCCCTGAGCTCCCTGGAGTGCTGGCACTGCTGCTGTAGGTCCTCCTTGCAAACTCAGGAGGTCCAGGGCATTGGTCCAAGCACCAGCAAATGATCATTTGTACTCTTTAAATGTTCACATAGTGCTCGACAGCAACTTGGCCCATGCCAGCTAGCGCTCTCCCCACTCACAGCCACAGACTGGATCGGTGCCCTCGGGTAGTTGGGAGACGTGTGACTGCTCTGTTTTGAAGGAAAAACATCTGGCTAGATGCAAGTCCTGCTGTGCCACTCATCCCCAGGACAAGAGAGGCTTTGCTGCATTTCATTCCAGAGGACAAACGCAGTCCCTGTGCTCTGAGTAGTGCCTGTTCATCACCATTCATTAACACCTAACTCAACGAGTTTTGGTAAGGAGTAAGAACCCCAGCACAGATGTTCATACCTTCCCACTTGCACAGGAGACAGCAATCCAGAGTCTGAGCTGATTTAAATTGTCCTGAGAAAACTGGCAGGGAGTCCCGTGCTGTAAAGCCAGCTGGAACGTAAGGCTTTCCACTCCACACTCTGAGTACCCAGCCAAAAATCACATGTGGGTAGCGTCACCAAAAACCAAACACTTTCTCCTGTCCTGCCTCAAGTTCTGTGTGAAAACAAACGTCCGCCTTCACGGTTGGAAAACTCATATTTCAGGGTAGAGATTTGTGCTTCAGGAAAAAACATCCCAAAGTGAAAGAGCAGCATTAGCTTTGGCACTGCTGAGGAGAAATCCACAGAGAGTTCGACTGGCAAATAGTCAGGAGAGAAGCACAGCAAATTCTGGCCATCTGAACAACGCACTGTGTGGGTTTAGGCAAGTCACTAGTTCAGCCTGAGGCAACTGCAAATTGAGTGTCACAGAGAGACAGGGCCGGAAAAGACTTTGCTGGGTCATTTGGTCTACCCTTCTAGACCTGCAGCAGGATCCCTTCTAGCTTGCTTTTAAAAACTCTCAATGATGTAGACCCCATGATAACCATTCAGACTTTTCCAGAACATCTCTCTTTTCACCATTATAACATTTTTCTGAATACAGAGCTCAAATTCCGTTTCTACAATTTATGCTCTTAGCCTCTAGTGCAAGGTGATCAATAGGCAATCCTCCCCATCTCTGCCACACCCTTTTCTGAGTCTGGAAACTACTAACCTACTCTCTTCCCAGACTTCTAATTTTAGGCTAAATGACTTCAAATTAGGATTCATATTACAATTGTACCAAAGGCAAAAACAAGGCTGAGGTTCTCCCTGGAACCACATAAACATAGTTTAAGAGGGTCCCTGCTCCAAAATGTTTATAATTGACACAGAAAATCAAGAGAAGATGAAAGTAAAAAGGTCAAAGAAATATATTATTCATCTTTTAAAGGTAGGAACTTGGTACAGAGAGACACATGTTTACTCTTTTCAAGAACTCCCATAGCTGCAAAAGAGTTTACAGAGGGCTTAATATCTAACCAAATTATTGCATTTGAAAATGGGGTTATTTCTGCCTCTACTGAGCTGCTAGATAAACTATTTTGAAATACAACCTGAAGATGTATGAATGCTCATGACAGATCTGGGAAACACAAACCAGATCCTCCAAGTGCTCCTCCAAGGCCCTAATCTCAAAACCATTCTTCCTTGTGGGGGAAACAGAGATGATTAATGGCATTTTTCAAAGCTCTCCAAAGATCATATTTTTTCCACAGGAGCTTGAGACAAAATGATCATTACTTGCCTGACACGTACATGCAAGGCAAACCCTAACAATGAATACAAGTTGAAAGGATTCTGCACATCAAATTTACTGTACATGCAAATTTCCTTCAGACAGAACCATTAATAATTGTCTGAATGGTAAAATTTAGGATTTTCTAAAAAGGCCTTCTGAGTTTATATGTGCATTCCTTATCATCCATCTGCTTCACTGAGCAATCACTCACCGTTTTTAATTCATTCTTTTTGGCATTAGCACACACATAAATTCCCTGCTTGTTGCAATTTTATGCTTTAGTGACATTTTACATGCCTGGCACTGCCGTGGTTTCAAATTCAAACAATTCACACAGTAGAGGCAAACATAATTCCAGCATATTCACAGAATACCAGTTTATGCCAATCTGGAGGACTGCAATATTAGAATTTATCACTCTGAATATATTGTAATAAATGTAAATTTAATGCTATTAAACCAAAAAAAAGGGAAAAAAACAACCAAAACAAAACCAAAAAACCAGGGAACAGAATGTCTCTAAATAAATATAAACACTCCATAGTTAATTTTGTGGGGGGGTAGGAAGTAGCAGGTGAGGATGGAGTTAGAAAAATAACTTGATGAAAAAATCTGGTCCTAAAAGAACCTCAGGGGAAGCAATAAATCTTGAATTGTTCAGATATGAAACACCCAAATAGAAAATCTGTTGCTGGTCATTAGCCACAGGGCATGCTTGGGTTCATGACCTCAGTCTGCTCATGCCCACACAACTACGGCAGCAAAGCATCACTCAGCAGAGCAGCAGGGCAGGAGTAGAATCAAATCCTATCTGAAGTTTTTCTTCACTGAATGCGTGGTAAGGCTACCCATGGAGGTGGTGAAATCACCATTCCTGGAAGTGCTAAAAAAGGTGTGGATGTGGCACCCAGAGAAATGGTTTAGTGGCGAACACAGTAGTGCTGGGTTAACAGATCTCAGAGCTCTTCTCCAGCTTTAATCATTTTATGATTCTTGCAGTCCATTTGCTTTAACTTGAAAAAAGATGAATGAAGACACAGAGATGAGTTTGTCATGTGATCCAAGACCTGAAAAAATGCTTTATGCTGGAAAATGGAAAGAGAGTGATGTTTAGTGTATCAATATGGAGTCTGTGAAAGATGCCTTGAGGTATGATAGAAGGAAGCTGCCAGGTCCAGTGAACGATTCAGTCTAGCAGGACTCATAGCACACTTCCCAAATTATAGAAATACTGCAGGTCTTTAACAGTCAGGATCACTAATCTCTACTATCACTGCCAAAAGTGTCTTGTTCTTCTTATGGGTTCTCCAGACAAGGTCTAAACCCCAAGATGGGATGTGTTTATTGTAGTGAGCTTAGTATAAAGGCACATGGATAAAATGTAATTAGATTTGTATGTATTAGATCATGTTGGATGATCCCACGGTCTCTTCTGGCTTTTAAACTCCACGAATGAGCCTATGCCCTTTATACAGCACTGGATGTACTGGAGAAGATATTTAAATGTATGCATAATGAGTTTCCCATTATGCTAAAGCATGCATCTTCAATTCTGTTTCCATCACTTGACCTCATGTTTTTCCAAACATGGCCTATTCTCCCATATTATCAGCTCCTGCATTACCATTACTGTTTATGTGCACACAAAGGTGGTGTTTCCTGTGATCTCAGCACCATCAGGCTCATGTCTTTTTTGCCAGAATTATCTGGTCCCCTCCCAGCTCTTCCCCACATACTCATGCAGCCAACACTCTTCCTTCTGTTCCTGCTAGCTGGTGTCCCTCTTGCTGTTCCACACTGCTGTCTCTGATGAATTCCCCAAATTAGACATCACTTCTTAAACTCTCTGCCTTGCTTTGGGCCAGTCCTCCAGGAACCATCTTTGTCCCAGTACACTTAGGGACGACCCCTCCTTAGCTTTTAATCTTCTCTCTTTTCCCATCCCAGACCACCCAGACAGACAATTAATTTAGGGGATTTTGCACCAGTTGTCCTGTTTCAATTTCTATGTGTACAGCGGTAGCTGAAGATGACTGTAGGGTAAGATGTTTTAGTTCAAAGCTCTTTAATTGTGGTTAAAACAGAAATATCTAATTTAAAACCAAATTGGGCCAAAGCTAAAGGCTGATATTTTCAGCATGCAGAGAGAAAGGCTACAGAACCATCTCAGCATTTGTCCTGTTTCCCAATACCCATATGCTACCTGCTGCAAATCCCTGAGCAACCCAGTCTGCCCCGCAGCTGATCCAGCTTTGAGCGGGAGGTAGGACCAGAGCCCTTCAGGGCTCCCTCCCAACCTGAATTACCATATGGCAAGTGATCCTGTGATCCTATTTCATTGCCTGTTTGTGATGGAATTCTGCCTGCAGCCACTTGCAAGAAACAGGGTTTATTTTACCTGGTTTGGCTCTGCATATGTTTCTGTTCTCAACACTGCGGATCACATGCTTGGGGGATGAAAAATAAATACCAAAAAAAGGCAGGAAGGTTCACCTGACCAGGCACAGTATTTAAAGCAGGCAACGGACTCTTATGCATAGTCCTCTCTCTAAGATGAGCTAGTAAGACCCTCTAAGCTAAATAAATGAACTTTGCATGCGTTTATTTCATGTTGATGCTCATTTCTCACATTCCTGGCTCCTGAAGGCTACTTAAAACCCTCCTGCACTTGCATCTGTCCCACGGAGACAATGTGTAAGTTGGTGTGTCTCACCCTGCCGCCTCTGAAAGCCATCTCATGGCCCTACAAACGCCAACCCCTGTCTGCTCACTGCCCTGCTGTTCCCCTTCCCTCTCGCTGCCTTGCAAAGCCAGTGGTTAATGGCAATCACACGTGCGTGGGGTGTCACCTCCCCCAGCACAGGCCTGCCTGGGATTTATCACCCGCCAGTTCCTGGCACACGAGGCAGCCCAACATCTGCTTGTGACTATTTGGGGTGCCCCATTTTGGCTTCTTTCCTTTTGTGGGAGCACTGAGAACCAGCAGTGACAGAGGGGGCAAACCACCCCTCGCTGCACTGGGGAGAGTTTGAGTCTTCCCAAAAGCAAGTGGGGAGAAACTCTCAGCAACATGCATCTACAAAACACAGTGTAATTCCTGTTTACAGCTTTATATGACCAGACTCCCCTCCATGTCCTGCTGACACCCAAGATGTGGTTTGCAAAGCACTCACAAATGAGTTGTTAAGGAACATTTATTTTTATCCTCTTCACCTTTAAAAATTTGAGGATCTTCCCAGTCTGCTTTCACAGCATGCAAATGTCTTGGAAAATAACAACTTACATGGTAGAGGGATAGAATAGAATGCCCATTTTCAGTGTCCAACTCAGACATCCTAATTATCATGAAATCTAAATCCAAGATGATGATGAGCAATTCAGAGAATTACCAGAGGCTCAGAGCTTGGCTTGTAACATCGTTAACAGAGAAAAATAATCACTGATTCCATGCTGGAAACCTGTAACAAGCAGATCTCATAATTGCCAATCAATCAGAAGTGTGAAAAAATCAACCCCTAATCGACATCATAGAGCTGGTAAATTTTGACAGTAGAACAGTTCCTGCTGGAGCTGCTAAGGACATTTCAGAAAGTTTTTTAATAGGCAGTGATCAAAGTGAGGACTTAAGAGAGACCTGCCTGTGAACTTTTAGAAGTATCATCTGGAAAAAAACCAAATATCCCAATACACTTCCACCCTGCTCCATTATGCAATTCCCATGGTAGTTCGCATGCCTCATTCAAGGTGCTGGTGTGACAGAGCAGGCATTGGTGCACAGGTCCATTTCAGGAGCATTAGTACACAAAGCCAGAAGAAAAGCAGTTTCATCCCAAGTCTGCAGACCTGAAATGGCCTCTCATGGCAAGAGATGACAGACAATGCTGACAGCTCCAGAACAACAGGTGACAGCCTGGGAACAGTAGGCCAGTGGCTGAGGTTACCATTAATGCACCTGAACTCCAATCAGAAACCACTCTTCTGATGAAATGTTTCCCACTGAGGTATGCTTTATAGCTCAGGGTGAGTTATCTTCCCTTTCACATTTTCACTTTGAATGCTTTCCCAGACTGTCTTCCTGACCTAACAGAGACACTCCAGAACAACAAGCCTCAAATCCAAGCAACAGAAAAAGAGGCAATGGGCAGAAACTGATGCACAGGAACTTCCACCTGGATATGAAGAACTTCTGTCCTGTGCAGTGACTGAGCACTGAAAAAGTTGCCCAGAGAGAGTGTGGAATCTCCCTCATTGAAGATATTCCAGACCTGTCTGGACACAATCTTGTGCCCTGTGCTCTGGGTAATTCTGCTGGAGCAGATGACCCACTGAGGTCCCTTCCAGTCTGATCCATTCTGTGATTCTGTGAAATCTACAAAAGATAGCTGCAAAGAAATCTGCCATATAAAACAAATTGAAAACCTCTCAAGATATGTTAACAGGAGTCCAAATCATAGACTCATGGAATGGTTTGCATTGAAAGGGACGTCAAAGATAACCTAAATCCACCCCCCTGACATGGGGGCTGAGGTCAGGTTGCTCAAAGTCCCCTTCAACCTTACTTAGACCACTTCCAGTGATGGAGCATCCACTTCTTCTCTGGGCAACCAGTTCCAGTGCATCACCACCCTCATAAGAGATTTCTTTCCCTTATGCCTAATCCCATCTACCCTCTTTCAGCTTAAAATCGTTTCCCCTTGTCCTGTCCACAGGTGTTGGCAAAAACTCTCTCTCTCTCTCTCTCTCTCTCTCTGGTTTTTAGGCTGCAAATTCATATTACTGGCACACATCTGATTTTCATCCCCAGATCCTTCTCCAGGCACGATATCAGACATGTGTGGTGTGGGAGTATGTGGTGACCAATGGATTTTAGCACCAAGAAATGCTTCTACTAATCAGTATTTTCATCATTCAATGTACTGGATATTAGCTCAACTAGCAGAAGCGATAGAAACCTGGGTTGAGACTAAGCATACAGAAATGTCTTGCTTCATCTTTGTCTTAACTTTTTAATGTTGAAGCATCAGTCTGATAATTCCATGTGTACTGGTCTGATATCAGGCTTCACCCAATGTCAATCTACAATTTAAAAGATTAAACTAGATGATGAAATCCCGATGTCACTAACAGATGGAGATAATTCACCTTCCCAAGGCAATTCAGCCCATCCTGCAAAAGGTGCTACTGATTCTTGGACTGACCTATTCTTTGAAGTCATCCATGCTTCTCCATCACCTACAAAAGTAAGTGCTCACCAGAACAGTTAAGCCACTTGAGAGTTCTCTGTTGCAAAAAGGGGAGGTTTTAGCTTCCCTCACCTCTGTCCTGCTTTTCTTTCCTTCTGACCCTGATTCCCTTCCTTTCCTTACTTCTAGCTGTCCCCACACCCGCTCTTGGTTTCTTCCCCGGCCCAGTCAAAAGTAAGCTGGTTTACTTGCAAATCCAAGCAGTCACTGTTTTCCTTTTTAATTTTCTGCCACTTCAGTGAATGGAAGGAGACAATTTAGCCAGCAGTTGGCAGCAGCAATCAGCCAGGTTTGTCCTGCTTTTGTGTTCGAGAGCTCGTAATTAGCTCATGTCATGAAGCACATGTGTAAGCATCCTTGTACACTCAGCTGCTCACAAAATAAAGTCAATGATCCAAAAATCCAAACAACAAACTTGCCTTTCTCTTCCTTCACACCATAAATTAGGTATTGATGAAATAAATTATTTTGAAGACAAACCCATGGCTCACAAACCGCTAAGCCTCAATCACAAAAGATCCCTTGTCCAAACAAATTCAGGCACACGTGAATGGTGATGAAACTCACCTATGTGCGAGTATGAACATCTGGACTTAAAAACAAGCCTGGCAGAAGCACAAGGGGAAGGAGACCTTGCAAATAAATGAAAATGTGTTCTGAAGTATTCTGTACCTTTTCTTACAATGCAAGGGTTCTGCAGCCGCTATGTCTCTGCTTATAAATAGGAGAGGTCAAGGCCCATTCTCTGACCCTCAGGGCAACAGGCACAGCACAGATTGTGTCCATATGGCTAAACTTTCTCCCTTGCACCTTCCCACATGGTATGGCTTCATTCTTACTGCTCATTGAGAAGAGCCATGCTGGCTCCTGAACCATGTATGAATGAGGGTTGTGTAGCAGGGGGAAAAGCCAGGGCAAGGAGCACAGAAACAATTAAACTATTTGGATGATGCTTGAGCCCACACCTTGGGCCCATGCAGTGTGCTGGCATGGATGCAATCCACGACAGCAGTCAGAAACACAAGCAAAAAGCCTATGTCTGTATATTTAATATAAAGAGTTTGATCAGAGGTGAGCTAAAGTCAGATCTGTGATGCAAACAATGTAGAAAGAAAACTAATCTTTACCCATCTCCCAGTTAATGCAGTTGTACTATAAAAAAATCCTAACAGCATATTCCTACTGAGCACCTATTTATATGCAGGATCATAGAATTGTGGAATCACAGAATGGTTTGGATTGAAAGCAACCTTAAAGATCATCTCGTTCCAATCCCCTTTCCATGGAGTGATTTCATTCACTAGACTAGGTCACTCAGGGCCCCATCAAACCTGCCCTTGAACAATTCCAGAGATGAGGCATCCACAGCCTCTCTGGGCATCCTGTCCCAGTGCCTCACCATGTTATGAGTACAGAAATTCTTCCTAATATCTAATCTAAACCTGCCCTCTTTCAGTTTAAAACCATTATCTCTTCTTCTGTCACTGTCTGCTGGCAGAAAAAGCCCCTCTCCCTTCTTTTTATGAAACCCTTTAAGGTACTGGAAGAATGCAATGAGTTTTCCCCAAAGTCTTCTCATCTCCAGGCTGAAAAAACCCAGCTCGCTCAGCCTGTCTTCAGGGGGAAGGTGCTGCTCTGATCACTTTTTTGTCCCTTCACTGGACCCACCCCAACAGGTCCACCTCTTCCTTGTGCTGAGGACC
This sequence comes from Origma solitaria, assembly GCA_013397895.1. NCBI lineage: Eukaryota > Metazoa > Chordata > Aves > Passeriformes > Acanthizidae > Origma > Origma solitaria. Next base: position 872,602 of record VZRL01002246.1, read on the forward strand.
CCGGACCTGGATGTAATACTCCAGGGTGGGATTCATCACATATTCTTCCTGGCTGGGTCTCATTTTTTATTGTTGTTAAGTATCTGATTCCTATGTTTTAATCTAGAAAAATGTCATCACAAACCAGGACTTGCCAACTCTGCAAACAAAACCTATTTTCCAGGAAAAGGCTGGCTGCTGACTTCTAACTGTGCAGCTCTTCAGAAAGGTGTGGGAACACCAACACTCATTCTACACAGTATTTCCCTGTCTTGGGAAAGGTGTTTTGGGGAGAGAAAAATTCGTGTGCCTCTAGTAGGAAAGTCAATGAAATCTTCTGAAAGATGCACTGTTTCCCTGTAGCATCAAATGCTGTGTGGTCTTGAGAGATGTGCTGCTGCTCAGAAAATGAAGGGAATAAAATGAGCAGTAGCCTTCAGTGTGGCCACTGTGTGTTCTAGCATTTCATTTATGGTCTGCCTTCACCAGAGGATTAATTTACTGCTAATCTGAACTTTCCCTATTCAGAGGCTCCACATCGGCAGCGTCCTGGAAAGAACAGTGTCTCTCAGGACTTTCTCATAATCAAAACACAGAAGCACAGTGTGCTCTTAAGGCAAAAAACAAACTAGCTGGAAAAGTGTTTAGTGTGTAGTTATCAAGGATTCATTTTTCACAGTGAAAGGATACATCAAGTGGGGTTTTGCAGAGGTCAGTCCTAGATCTGGTTCTAATGAAAATATTTTCATTTTCCTGAACACAGAGTACCTGGATGATGACCAGGATGCTGGAATATAGATAATGTTTATTACATTTGCAGATGATACCATGCTAGGAAGGATTCCAGTAAAATGAGAGGGAGAGAATACAACGTGATCTTGAGAGACTGGAGATACAGGCAAGTCCAAGATACCAAAATCAGCCAGGAACATTCCACGAGGCAGATGCAGGATGAAAATCAGCTTTCCACATAGCAGTCCTGCAGATCAGAATGGTGAACACCAACCAGTGATGTCTAGTGGCTGATGGAACTTACACCAGAAAAATCTAAACCCTTTCCTTTTGCTCAGTAGTAGAAAGATCTCAGCTGGAGTCCTGTGCCTGGTCTGGTGCTCTTGAATGCAAGAGAGACATGGAGCTCCATGAGATATTCCAGAGAAAGGAGAAAGAACAATCACCAATTTTAGGCAGCACTGATACTGTCACTGTAACAGCAGGAGACTGAGAAGGAACCTGGGAGATGTGAAAACAGGCTTCAAAAACAGAGGTTGCTAGACAGCAGAAAGAAAGAATCTGTTTGCTGTGCTCAGTTGGACATGTGACAAGTCATGGGCTAAGAGAAGTTACATCAGGAAAATCTTGGTTAGTCACTAGGAAAACACTTCTAATGGAAAGGAAAGCATGGAAGTGCACTGCAGAAGAGTCTCCCCTGACTGAGTGTCTGTCGGGAGTGGTCACTGTCTATGCTGCTTGGTGACTAATGAGCTCCTAAAAGGAGCTCGTAGTTGCATGATTCAGGAGTGAGCAGTTTCCTCTCCATGGGAACAAGAAGATGCTGACAAAGTTCACCTGCATTAGCAGCTTTAAATTGCCTGCTGGTCATAGACACAGCAATTTTTTAATCATTCTTGGTCCCCAGTCACTTTCCCCAGATCTCCAAAGCCTTCTAGAATTAATCCAGGCTAATTCAGTCAAAGTTGTTTGCTCAAACATCAAATCCACTTACCTGGATGTGACAACTGAGTCCTGGTCATCTCTGTTTTAGGCGGCAGAGCTAAGGCCTATAATAAATCAGACGCACCATACTCCCAGCTGACCAAGAGCTCTTCCCAAAGCATGATTTGGATGGGAGCTTCCACAATGCAGTGTTTCTAAAATCATCACCTTAACATTGCAGAGAGCCAAAGCCTGAAATAACTGAGCATTCAGCTAGTGGCCAGCAGTGAGCTGATTCTGGCAGCCAGCAGTGTTGCTCTAGCAGAGGATGTTGCTTGACACCTAAGCCAAATAAATGCATCATCCTGGCAAAGCAAGGAGAAAAAGAATAAAAGCAGACAAGGTGGCCTTTCTCTGCAGACACTACAGCAGACAGAGGAGAGCTCCAGAGCTGTGACCTATGGCATGAAGGATTTTGTTGGTGTTTCCACATCAGCCCCAGAAAAGACAAAACCGATGACAAGGTTGGGCTCTGTCTGCTTTTTTTTGCCCTCATTTTATTTCTCATCCTGGGAGTACCACTGGAGGTAGGACTCATGACCAGTAATCAGGCACACAAATTTCACTTCAGGGAGAAGGTAAGCGCTTAACACTAACAAAATGAGTCACAAAAAAAATACTGATTTCCTGCCCAGGCACCTCACTAAATTCCTTCACACCTAGACTTACTTTGACATCTAAGGCTGGCATCCTCTGCACATGCCCGGGAATGCCACTGGCTTAGAAAAGTCCTCCTGAAGGACCCATCTCCTCCAGCAGGATCTTGTCACACTGACAGCCCTGGCTTCAGAGCAAAGCCCAGCAGTCACAGCCACTCTCCATCAAACAAGTGCGCACAGGAGCTACCTTCTGCAACCTTGTCAGTGGAGCTCGGGAGACACGAGCTGCACTTCCAAGCCTCAGCTCAGCCTCAGGAGTGCTTGATAATTTCCACATCCCAAATGGACATGGGAGCCCTGCTGAAGGAGTTGCCTTCTCCTGCTGGGAAAGCTCAGGTGCTACAACACCCTGAGCCCAAAATGCACAGAGCAGAACCTTGCTATGAAACTTCATCATCGCGTGGGTGGATTTGATTTTGGCAACCCCAGTGAGGAAGGGCTGTGTCTCTGGCAGCAGCCATGATGGTCCATGGCGCTGCTCTTCTCTCAGGAGCATCAGGAACGAGAGCCTGGCCATCCCAGTCATCCCATCCAGGTAAAGAAGATGGTGAACTGCTCCTTGCTTCAGCCATCAGCCACACAAGGCAGACACCAACCCAGTGCCTCCAGTGGGCCTTGGTCAGGGGGGCAGAAAAATTGCTGGCAGCATGGAATTCAGCTCCTGCAGCCTTCAAGATGGGTCTGGGAGAACTGGTGCGTGGTCCTGCTGATGCACACAAGCACCTAAGAGCTCATGCGGGTCAGGATTTACACCTCTCCTGGCCTCAGTCCTGCATTCAGCACCTCTGTGGGACACTGAAAGGTGATATAAAGCTTTTTAGGGACAGTGAGTGGGACCCATGAATTGCTCTCATAGGCGGGTACAGCCTTTCCATTGCAAGCCCTACAAGTGAGTTAAACCACATCCATGTGGGGGAACTGCTAGCTTTGGGAACTGCTAGCTTTGGGAATGGCTAGCTTTAAGAACTGCTAGCTTTGGGAATGGCTAGCTTTAAGAACTGCTAGCTTTGGGAATAGCTAGCTTTGGGAACTGCTAGCTTTGGGAACTGCTAGCTTTAGGAATGGCTCGCTTTGGGAATGGCTAGCTTTGAGAACTGCTAGCTTTGGGAATGGCTAGCTTTAAGAACTGCTAGCTTTGGGAATAGCTAGCTTTGGGAACTGCTAGCTTGCAGTGAGAACTGTTAGCTTGCCTCAGTTCATAGACATTGAGCTGTGAGGATTCTAGCTCAAAACAAGCAAGAACCATAAACAAAGATTATAAGAAATTTGCAGCTGTTGTTATTGCAGGACATTGTGCTGACTGTAGGTGGCTAATGGCATTGTGGGGTGGTGAATTGGGAGCCAATGGATATGTGACATTAATGTTAGAAATAGTATAAAAAGAGGCCTTGTAGAATAAAGAGAAGTTCCTTTCTTTGACCAAAAGTTGTTGTGGTGTGCCTTTACCTGTCGAGTCTATCTCAACAACAACATCCGTGCTCTCTCCAACCTCCTTAGTGAATGTCCTCAGCTGGAGGAGTTTTCACAGCAAGAATCCAAAAGCATCCCAAGGAAAGAGGAGCTACAGCTCCTGCAGCCCCGTCATGCTCTCAGGACTGTGTCATGCTTTCACTGGTCCCCACTACAGTGTTTTAATGGTTTTCTTGCTTTCCTTTCTGCTCATTTTCATGGTCCCCCAGAGTTTCAATCAAAGTTGCATTTCTCTGCTTCTCATTCCCCCCAGCCCCTTGCATTCCTGGAAGGAAAGCAAGGACAGACGGAGCTGCCTGGCCGTAAAAAGCTGTTCTTGCAATGAAAGCAGTGCTTTCCAATAAAACTTAAGCAGTCTGGCTGCACTGCCTGTGCTCTGCTTCCCTGCTTTAGGGCACATCTGCAAAGATAGAGCAACCTCAGATGGGTGACATCAATAATACAGAATCATTCTTAATAATCAAGCAACATCAGCCTTGCCAAAAAAGTAGCCGATACACCCATTCCAGCGACCGCACACTTCTGAATATGTTGATCTCCAGAATCCCCCTTCCCCCACAGCTGGTGACTGAACCAATCCCAAGTCTGATTTTTCTTTTAGTTGAGTTGTTTATTGCCAAATTCCAAAACAAAACTAAGCAAAACACACACACATGCACACACACACAAAAAGGCACTTTTCAGATGTGATTTATGAAGTGCCTCTAAGCAAGCGCATGCATCACACATAAAAACACCCAGGGCTGGGGATCCAGCTGCACGGGAAAAGTGGCAGCAGGAACTCTCACTGCATAATGAACTACCTGAGCAAGCCCTTTGCTTTGCCTGTGAAGGCTTGGGGACAGATCTTCAGGAAGAGGCATAACTGCAGCACTTCATTACCTTCCTTCAAACTGTGAAATTATGCCTTTTCTGTTTCATTTTGAAAAGCTCCTTTTATACAAAGGCACACACACATAAGAAAGGCAGCTATCAGCCTTCGGTCAGCTCACACTGCGCCATCCCTGCACATCCAAATAGTTAAACATCCTTAACTTCAAACCTTTACCAGCATCTCTTCTGTCATAGCAGAGAAAGGCTGTCTGATTTTATTTTAAAGGAGGAAAAGCGCATTAATCTTCAGCCCATCTTTGGTTAACAACAGTGCTGCGTACTCTGTCCCAAAGCACTGTCCAAGATACTCTCACAGCTACTGGCAGAGAAGAGGCTCGTGTATCACTCTTGTAAACTCAATAAGTCACTGAGCTGCAAAACAGGGTTTTCAGCAAGGGCAGAGGTCATTTGCTGTATTGCATGCTCGGAGTGGCTAAATTGGGCAAAATGTTCTGAGCCTCATGACACATTCCATGGTAGCTCCAGGTCCAACAAACGTGTTGTGGCAGGGTATTGGGGACCTGCAGCCCCTGCTCAGCTCTGTGCAGAGCTCAAAATTGCACCTCCAGAGCTCCATGTGCTTTATCCCGACTCCTGCTCCCCTCCCCAGGCCTGTGGAAGTTCAGATATTTTTAGCCATTTGCCATGAGTGAAGGAATGTCTTTTCCAAAGTTACCTCATTCCTAAGGGCAGTTCTGCCAAGACAAACAGGTCCTAAGTGTGATTACTCCAACTGCAGCCAGGGGAGAGAGCTCACACCACAGTAATGTGCATGCTCGAGTCCTAAGTACTTGGAATTATTAGTATTTATGGTGCATGAAATTACATTCCTCACTTCCTCACCTGGCCACACAGATAGGAGAGGGAGGGAATTTCAGATCCTTCCTGCCCTTACGTGGCTGAGCACTTCTGAAAGCAAAGGAGCAGCCCTGAGAGCCCCAAGACAGATGAACAGTGGGATTTATAATGGGATGGTCTCTGGACTGAGGCCTTTTCAGGAATACATGCCAAAAGGAAAGCCATAAGCCAATAGCAACACAATTTCTCACCTAGGGAAATCTGTTCTACCCCAGGCTTGTTTTGTTAATCACACAGTCACCTCCATATGCCTTTACTCTCATCTCATTAGGGCCATCCCATAAGCATACAGCAATTAACACCCTCCGGAGCAAAGGGACCAAGAACACGATGAATAACCCCTATGGAAAACTATTGTGCCTCAAACACCAACTAATTAATTCTCAAAAAAATACCGTAGATATTTTAAAACGCGCATAGCATTTACCTCTCACAAGTGAGAAAGCTGAACAGTGGAACTTAATTGACTTGCCCAAGGCCACCAAGGCAAATTAATGTCAGAGTAAACTAAAGCCAGCAAAGCTGTTCCTTGCTCTGCCCCACACTGCCTATGTGATCCCAGGTCTGAAGGACTATGTGATGGGAGAATGGATTTCTCTGCTTCTGAGGGCTTTCAATAAACCCCTTCAAGGTGTTCAGACACAGTTTTACCTGCAGATACCCCATGAGCACTGACGGCAACTACTTGGAGTTCTGGGCTTAGGCACTCCAGCTGTGCCAGGTGGGGAGATTTGGATATTAAAAATTACAGCTCTCTACCACTCTATCTATTTTTTAGAATTTACCAGACCCCTCCCCCTGAAATATAAGAACAGCTAATTCAGTGCACAGACAGAACTTTTCTCATGTTATCCACCGCTAGCAGGAAGTCTCTCATCCATAGGGAATTAGTAAACAAATAGGCTTAAGATGGGACAAATATTGATATGCAGTCCCTTGAAGACCTGCTTTATCCATTTGGGACACTGCCTTAGAATCACTGAGCAGCCTTCAGCCACAGCCTCAGAGCTGCTCTGCCCTGCCCAGCCTGCTGCACTGTGAGCACTTGCTGGCTTTTCATTAACAAAAATTGTAATACAGCTGACGACAGGCAAAGAGACCAGGACATCCTTCCCCTCGCAGGGACACAAGTTCCTCATGGTGAGTCTCGTGCATGGCATTTATCATCCTCTCAGCAGTGACAAACTCAGGAACAACAACAACAACAACAACCAAAAGGCTTAATCCATTTCCAGGGAGTTCTTGTCTGCAAAATCCTCCTTATGAAAGACAGATGTGAACCTGCCAGTCCAGTCAGACGCAGAAAGCCCTGGTAAATGCAGGAATGAACATCCTCGCACAGAACTGGCAAGGAATAATGGCGAGATTCAAACAATGAAAAAAGTAAATCATTTCAATATGACAGGCTGGATTTGAGAACAATTTCAGGCTACGGACATAGGAATCAAAGACCGTCATCTCTGGCAATCCCAAGGGAAAACAATCCTTTCCTTTCCCCAGAAAGTGAAGTTAGAAGTGAAGGTGAAGCAAATTGAGACTGAGGAAGGGAATGATCCCTATCCAGCAGGGCATATTGCAATAATCAAAGTACACACGTTACCGGAGATACAATTTAAAGCAGAGATCAAATTCTACAAAGCAAGGGGGAAAAAAAAAAAGTAATAGTAATGGAATTCTATGAGCAACAGGAAACCTTGGCACTGACAGGGCTTTGCTGAGCTCTACACAAACCATTCAGCATAAGCTGCACCTGAGAGGACCTTTCCTATTGCACAAGTATTCAAAACCCCTGCCAGACTGTGAGTGTGATTTTGCTCTGCTTTTCATTAGCCAGGATCAAGATCCAGCATCTAATGAAAGCTCTAAGTCTCTCTAACCAGCAGGAATAAGAAAGATGCCAGCTGAATTTCCTGGATTAAGACAAAACAACAGGAAAGCTTGGGAGGTCTGAGTCTTATCCTGGACTCCTGGCAGCAAAGTGTGATAGCACTACATCTGCTTCCCACATCAAAGAAAATGCCCAAGACCACTTTTTAGGGTGATGTGAACAGCATTTTCCCAAACTAAAAAATCACCATTGTTCAGAAATCCAGAGCCCCCAGATACAACCAGTGAGGTGACAAGTGGCAGCTCAGCCCAGCTCAGCCCATTGCTGGACATCACAGCATGGACACACCAACCCCCCGAATCACTCACCCACGGAGGAGAAACTTCCCACTCTCAGAAATGCATGTTCGGGTGGTGACCTGCAAAGCCTGAAAATTTCACCAGCATGGAGAATCCCAGTCCCAAAGCAATGGCCTCTTCATCCACCAAATGTCTCATCCCTGCCTACCAGCTCTCCAAGAATAGGAGATACTGGTTGTATTTATTCTCAACCTGCATTCTCAACCTCCCTTTTACTTTTTTAACCAATTTGAAATCATGTTTCAATTCTCCCCTCGTACAGATTATTAGTTCAATTACTTTCTTGTTGCTTTCATTCATGCTGAAGTGGTCCCAAACTTTCTAATCAAAACAATAGCAATTAATTTAGAAATCTTGATTTGTAGGTGACTAAGATCCATTCAAACCTCTCCGACCTGCAAATCAAACAGCTTTGACTTCACAATACATATGGGAAATCTGGATCACATTTTAGCGAGGGATACCGTAAGAAAACACAAAATAGGTATAGCATTGTTTGCTATTTGTCTACCACCTCAAAGCTGTTTGGGGGTAACGTGGCACTTCTACACTTGCCTTCTTTGCATCAACTTTCACATCTGGGGACATACAACTTCTTCAGTCTTCCAGTCGTTTTTCTCCCCAGAAAGATGACAAACCTTTTTTTGCAAGCTGCAGGGATGTCCTCACAAGTTTCTAATCACGAGGGTTTCTGCTGTGGGTGACTGCAAGTGACAATTCGAACTATGCACGTCCCATTCCAATACAAGAATGCAAAAATGCAGCTGCTGCTGCTTGGAACGTGGCCACTGCTCAGCAGAGCACAACCACACTGTGCTTCCTGGGAAAAGCAGGAGGGAGTCACTTGTGCAGCATGTGAAACATGAGGTAAAGCTGGGGGTTTTGCAAGGATAGAAGAGATGGTGATTCCAGCACCCTCCCAGCACCATCGGTTTGGGCATCAGTGCAATATTGACTCCTGCAGTGACCCCCACAGCTCTCCCTTAATGCCCCCTTCCTCCTTTAACCCCTATGCCTTCCTCTGAAACAACAGACCCTCTTAACGCAAATTGTCTTTCCTTTTTTTTTTTTTTTTTTAATAGTAAGGCTGGTAAAACACTGGCACAGCTTGCCCAGAGAGGTGGTGGTAGATTGGTAGATGCCTCATCCCTGGAAACATTCAAGGCCAGGCTGGACAGGACTCTGAGCAACCTGCTTCCTGCTTTAGTCGAAGATGTCCCTGTGCTCATTGCAGGCAGCTTGGACATCACAATCTTTAAGTTCCCTTTCAATCCAAACTATCCTATAATTCAAATGGATCTGTTACAAAAACAATACCTGTCCTCTTCTGTCCACCCAGGGGTGTCTCTCACAGCTGCAGGCTGCCACAGCTAAGGGAAAAAACACAGGCAGCTTCACATCATTTCTCTTTTTTCTTGCTCACTTGCTATCAGTTTCCCATATTTATCACTGTGAAATCAAGTTGTATACTTGAAAATATATATCAACCGTCTGACATTTGAAAATCTATTTACAGTGCTTTTCTTCTCATTACCCTGTTTACTTTACAACTTTGATTTTATTGAAATGCCATTTTGGAATATTGATTTCACTTGAATTGCAAATAAAAAAAGGGCTTTCTTGGAGAAAATTAAATATATATTTCATATGCAACAGACAGGAAAATCTCTCTGAGTCACTCTTGCATAGAGAAATAATTGGCCTATTTAAGAGGGCTGTGTAATGTTGTGTAACTCAGGAGACTGAGGGCTAAATGCTGGTGTGCTGGGAAGATTGGGGGTTTAAAACCTGCTCACAGTCGAGCATCATCAGACCCATTTATTCAGTATGTGTTTCCACTTTTCACAGTCCTGACGAGGTAAATCTCTGCAGCAAAACTTGGCATTTGACTCATTCTGTTCTCTGCTGCTTCTATCACCAGCCCTTCAGCTCTATAAAGCTTTTAGTAAAAGGTGGGTGAGTGGGACTGGGGAAGGTACGTGACATTGGCTCCTTCTGTACATGAACATTTTGCCAGCAAGGCTTTGTCAGCGACATATGAGAAAAATGGCACAGCTGACAGGGCTACGCAAACAGAGTAACCCATGCTGGGGCCAGGAGCTATTTGCTGCTTAGTTCCTCCTTCTAAGCAATAAACTACATGAGCAAAAAAGAAAAAAACCTTTTGTCAGAGACTAGGTTTGTTTTTACCGGGAAAATGTGTGAATAGAGTTTGGTTGATAGACTTGCAAAACAAGTTAAGGAAAGCAAACCCCTGTGTTCGAGGAGGAAGGAAAAAGGTGTCATTACAAAGGATGTGTTCATTGCAGGGCTGTGAACAGCCACTAGAGATGGATCCACCTTTCTACCAGAGGGAACCCCTAAAATCCTGTGTGATGCAGTCCAAGTGCCTTCCCATCCCAAATGGAGGCTTATTGTGAGCCAAACCCTGCATATCAATCCTTGCCCTACCCCAGGGGAAATTGTCCATGGGCTCAAAGGAAAAACCTTTGCAAGCCCTTCATATATTGAGCATTCCCATGCAGACTTTTGCTTAGAAAAAAAATTTAAAATAAACTGTTGCAGAAAGAACTAGACCTTGAAAACCTAAAGGGAAGAATTTCAGACTCAGGGGAGTCTTCTATGTCAAAGAAAATGGGACAACTGGAAATATGGAAGCAACCCAAACTTGCCACAAAGTGGTCTCTGCAACTTGCTGCAAAGCTGACAGACATCTGTATTCCCTCATGCTCCTCCTGTGCTTCACAACAAAATAAATCAACAGCTGTAGTTATCTGTGTCCTGAAAGAGCAATCACATCATGTGGGAAGTCCCCCAAGATGTCAGGACAGAAATTGAGCCCGAGAGAGCCAAAAAGGGCACAACAAAAAGGGCTGAAGAAGAAGCAGCCCCTTTCAGTCCCACAAGCAGAGCTGATCCGTGGGGCGCAGGGCAGAGCTGCAGTGACAGTGACAGAGCCAGCCTGCTCACAGGCAGCTCAGCAGAGCTCCACTCACGGCTGCAGGGCCAGCTCCCAGGGGGTGGGATGGCATGTGCTAGGATAGCATATCCCTGCAGGACCTCGTGGGTTTACATCTGGCCCCTAGAGCAGGTGGGCCAGAGCTAGCGCCTCCAGCCAAATCTCCAGCTCAATGTCTTATTGATGCAAATCCCTGCAGAACACTCCTAACTCGTTATGGCAGGTGCCATTTGCTGCTCACAAGAAAGGCAGCAGAAGCTTCTGAGTAGGAGGGTCCTCTAGACACAAAACTTGGTGATAATGAGTGATACCTGACTGTTTCAAAAGAATATATATTACCAATTAATCAAACACCAATTGGAGGAGAATTCTGCAATTTTTGAAGGAGTTATTAATCACAGAATCATTAAGGTTGGAAAAGACCACTAAGATCATCGAGTCCCATCATTAACCCAGTACTGCTAAGCACACCAGTAAACCAGTCTCTAGCTGACACATCTACAAATTTTTGAACACTCCAGGGAGTGATTCCATCACTTCTCTGGGCAGTCTGTTTGAATGCCTGACCACAGTTTTAGTGAAGAAACGTTCCCTAATATTCAATCGAAATCTTACCTGGTGCAACTTGAGGCCATTTCCTCATTACCTGGGAGAAGAGACTGACTCCCACCTGTCTATAACCTCCTTTCACGGAACTTAGCAACAGCTTCCAGAAAGACATGTAAGATAATTTCCCTTTTAACTTTACTACAGTAAACAACACCCATTAGCCAAAATTGCCTTTGAGGTGACAGACAGGATGTGTACATGAATTCCAATGTATACAATAGGAGGATCAGGGAACAGGTAGCCTACACTGTAGATATTGCCCTTGACAGTGCTGTCACTGCACTGCTTGCATTGCCTCCTAGTCCATCTGCAGGAAAACTTCAAATACAAAAAGTTATTAAATCCAGAGATGATAAATTATCTACATGGAAAAGGGAGAAGAAGCAACTCCTTTAATCTCCCAATAAAGACGCAAAGGAAATTGCATCATCCCCAGATGGGAGACCAGTGTGGCAGGCCAGGCAGACAGAGGGATCACTGCGTTGGCATCAGTGGCACTGCTTCCACAGACCCAGACAGACAGACAGACAGCTCTGGAGGAGAGGGCTAAAGGGAATGCCTAGATCCAACTTCCTCCTGGCCATCTAAGAATCTTGACACAATCTTTGTGTCTGGTTACTCTTTCTCATATAAAGCACATCAAATCCCCGGCTCTAACGCATGGGGGGAGTGAACTTTGCTGCTCAGACACATTTCTGCTGCGGTTCTCAAATAATGTGGGAAAGACAAGTTATAATTCTCTTTGGCCAAGTGTAAAACCCACCAACTACAAAGTGAAGCTGAGCTGAAAAACTACACTTGTCTTAATTTTCAGAGGAATGTAAAAAGAAATGAGAAACAGCTTTTTGACCGAGTATTTTTTTTAGCACTGTAATTTTTTAAATTTTTTTTTCCTGATCCATTATCTCATCAGTAGCAACGCAGTTTATTTTCTGGCCTCCTTCCACAAGCTCTCTGGGTCAGATAGTGGTATTTGTTTTAATGTAATAAATATGGTTGTTAACCAAAAAGAGGCAGATTTTTATCCCCAGAATGTTCCCTACACGTTCCCAACCCCCTTTCGCCGAGATTATTTCTTGTCTAAATTAAGTGCATTTAAAAACCTGTCTGAAGTATCTACTCCAGAGGCCAACAAATAACTGCTCCTTAGTGGAGAATGATATCCTGTGGTCTTCATTCCTTCTGGTCATGCCCCTCACTGTTGACAAATCACAGAAGCACCATTTCAGACTTGGTCTCAGAATCACAGAATGAGTCAGGCTGCGAGGGACCACAGTAGCTCCTCTGGTCCAACCTCCCTGTTCAGGCAGGGTCACCCCAGAGCACATGGCACAGGAATGTGTCCAGACAGGTCTGGAATATCCCCAGTGAGGGAGACTGCACACCCTCTGCAGACAATCTGTTCCAATGCTCGGTTACTGCGCAGGAAAGAAGCTTTTCCTCACGTTCAGGCAGAACTTTCTGGGCATCAGCATCTGCTTCTTGTCCTATTGCTTGGCACCACCAAGCAAAGCTTGGCTCTATCCTCTGACACCCTCCCTTCATATACTTATGTGTACTTGTAAGGCTTCCCTTCTTAGTGCCAGGTACGAAGTTTTTCTATGCATCAGCCACTCTGAAAGCTTAATGTATGGCGACCCTTACACCATTAGCCTTAACCCAGCTGTAGTGACTCTCCAAAAATAAAAGGAAAGGAGGAGCAGAAATCTATGGGAAGTCAGGTTCACAGCTAACTAAATGAAGGCAGATCAATCTGCCATTGCCTGAGACCAGCCTCACAGTCAGTTACCACAGAGCCACCAAGAGGCAGCAGCTATTGCTTGTCTGAGCCCTGCAAAGCCCTGATATTCCATCTGCTTCTGCTCCATCAGACATCCAAACTGCAGCTTCTGCTCACTGGAGACCATCCTACAGCTCTGACAGCTGAAGTGTTGCTGCTCACTGATACAAGATCTGGTTTAAGGGAGCAGTGCCTCACCTTGCCTAAACTGGCCATTCCTAAGGATCTGATGGAAAGCTGGGTGCCAGATCAAAGGCGAATGTGTATCTAACCCCAGAGAGGCAGAACAGGCATCAACAGCACTGACAGGGAGCTCCAGATTCCTGCAGGGACGTCAATATCTACCTATCAGCCTGAATGACTCAGCCAGGCAGAAGTTGACCCAAAGAACCACAAAAGGAGGGGAAAAACATTTTAATATAGAGGCAGGCACATTTATCAGCTAAAAGGAAAACCTCCCTCTCCACTGGGGTTTGCCTTGGTAAACACAGAAGACCCAAGTCAACCAAATTGCCTGGCCAACCCCTCACCCCACATCCAGCTGACACTCAGAGCCAGTCCCTCTGCTCGCTCCAGCAGGATGCTCTGCAGCTCCCCTCTTCTGAAGTTTGCTTACATTACTGCCTCCCTTTGCTGACATTGGCAGCTTTCTCAAGCCTTTGCATAACTATTTTTTCTTGGATATACTTAATCTATCTTATTTTTATCCCATCTGTGAGAAAAAGCGGCTGCAGCGCAAACCAATCTGCTCTGGCAGTGCCGCCAGCCCCACAGATCCCATGACCCCTTCACCAGGCTGCTGTAATGTTTTCTGTTTATCTGGTGCTGCTCTTGGGCACTCACCCATGTCCTATCCCAAACGCCCCAGGAATGTGCAAGTCCTCCTAAAGGCCTCTTTCAAGGTGAATTAACCAAGCCTCATGCATATAATATTGCTGAGCGTGGACTTTCAGACTTTTCTTTTTCCATATAAAGTTTTAAATGGGTTTAGGCTGAAAACCTTCCTGAGGGATCTCACATGTTCTGCTTACACAGGCCCTGCAAACGAAGCTGGATGTACTCCCTGGGAGAACCTACTACAGCTTAGGGGGTTTCCAGCAAGGACAAGTGGACCACTAAAGTCGCATCCGCTGCTTCGGAGTGATACAGGGCTAAGAGGAGAGGCAGTAACAGCTTTACTCCTGTCAGCCGCTGGCAGTGGTGGAAATACCATTGCCAAAGACGGTGCCACTGGAAAAGCAGGGGTGGGATGCCTGTTGTAATTGCCATGAGATTAAATCCAAGATAAATCTGTGGCTGCTGTTATCTAGGAAGATGGACTGAATGGTCTCACTAGTCCTTTTTGACCTTTTATATAGGTACCTAAACAGCTGGGTTTGCCTGCTTCATGAGATGGTGTCCAGAAGGATATGAGATGGTGGCCAGTGATGGGCACTACACACAGGAGCTGGCTGGCTTGCCAAGTGCTGGAAAATTCTCCAGGAAACAAGGAATCCTGCAGTCATTTAAGTTGGAAGAGACCTCCAAGATCATCGAGTCCAACCATTAACCTGGCACTGCCAAGCCACTAAACCATGTCCCTCAGGGATAGATCTACATGTCTATTAAATCTCTCCAGGGATGGAGACTCCACCACCGCCCTGGGCAGCTTGATCCAATGATTGATAGTCCTCTCTGTGAAGAATTTTTTCCTAATATGCAACCTAAACCTCCACTGGTGCAACTTGAGGCCTTTTCCCCTTGCCTGTCACTTGTTACCTGGGAGAAGAGATTGACCCTCACCTGGCTCCAAGCTCCTGTCAGGGCGTTTTAGAGAGCAAGGGAAGTGAGGCTGTTTCTCTCCTTCTGCTACCTGAGGTAGCACTGTGTTGGTACAAGCCTATAGCTTGGAAGCATGAAAAATATGTCATTGTCACAAAGAGATCTGCAAAACCACTTCAAGCAACTATTTGTAAATCTGTTTGGGTTTCTAAGTCCAAACATTTGTAAATCCATTTCCACCAACTGGGAATACATGAGTCAGTGACTATCTGACAAATCTCCACAGTTTATACAGGAAGGCATAAAGACATCATTCTTTTTTAAATAAATATTTTTAATCAAAATTTCCTGAAGTAAATGAGTAAAACAAAGATTTTTATAAAAGACCATACCTAAATACTTAACTTTCCCTTCCACTGTCCCCATGTCCCCACTTCTGAATGAAGGAGCAGAACACAAAATGGTCCTTTTATTAAAAAGGACTGACAGGTCAAGTTATACTCTTATACCACTTCAACATCTTCTTTTAAAAAATCCATATCCAAACTTGCACAACATTAGAAAATTATTTTCATTTATACATAATTAAAAAGTTGGGCAAACTTTGAATATTTACCTCTTCCCTTCTATTTTCTGCCTTTCCTTCCACTAACTCACTGGCCAGCAAAGAAATGTACAGGCATGGGTCATCTTCATTTGTTTGCAGACTGCTTCAGACTTAGGGATTAATTAATTCAAAAGAACCAGAGTACATGGAGTTCTTGGGGAGAGGGATATAATTACTGCATTTTAAGTTCTCCTGGAAAAATGTTAAAGTGGCAATTTTTTGGAGTTAATGTCTTTTCCTGCTGCTCATTCTGGCTGGAGGCATCCTCCTTGTCTTTCCTGACTAGCATTCGTCTGTTCCCTACTGAAATGTAGGAGATAAAGGAGATGCCTCCTGTGAGATTGGGTGGGGAAAGAGTTGTGGTCCACAGGTGAAGCAGGGAAACATAAAAGACTTGGAATGCTCATTTTCCTAAGGATTTCACTTAATCAAATTATCACCAAACTGCAAGCCATTTCTAACCACTAATTACCCACTGCCTGGAAACTATTTTGAACAAATGTAAATGTACAAAATCGAGTTGATGATAGCCTTGAAATGTAGATCCTGGGAAGCCTGTGAACTTTAACAACTGTGGAGAAACAAAACCAGAGTTTCTTTTCATAACTTTGATCCTGTTCTAGGGGCAATACACAGGCACACGTAACGGATCTTCCCTTCCTCTTTATTTTCTAGCCAACTATGCTTTTTGGAAACAGTGCTGTAGCTGCTCCATAGAGTTTATCCTCCAGAATACATCAGATGCTATTTAAATAAACACAGTGTTATTTAAATAAATGCATGCTAGAACTTTTCTACAGTGCCTCCTGGTAAACTGCAGCCATGAAGAGCTTGCGCTCAGACTGAAGGGGCCGAAAAAAGCTGAAGTCAAACAGAACAATTCAGTGTCATCCTACAGTACCAGTACAGTACCCTGCATGACAGAACAGATTAAACACCACAGCAGTGCCACAGCTAAATCAATGACCCAGGCATGGACCAAGGGGGAAACATCCCCAAGGATACCCTCAAGCAGTCCATGGAAACATGAAGGTGGAACTAATTGCCTTCAAAGCAAGCCATGGAGATTTTAAGTTTTCCCATAATGGATTTTTAATCTGAAGGTCCTTATGGCCCTTTGCAAATTGAAATCATCAGGCTGTTTTCTGTAGACCAAAGTCCAAACCCTGATGGAGGTTCACATTTTCCATGTAGATATTTCATCCCTACAGTCTCCATCACAAAATTTCTGCTGAAAAGCAAGACCCAAAGCTCAGGAATTCAGGAAAAGAGAGGATGGAAGAAACGATGCAGCTCCTCAGCTGACTACCTTGCTACCAGGTCTTGAAATCATAATTTCCCAGAAATGAAATCTATGCAGATTCAGAAGATAAACAGGACAAAACCACGACACAGGCAAGGTGCATCCATTCATCAGTAAAGCAAAAGCAAATATGGATGAAATGGGAGATTTTTTTCCTGACCTCCTGTTTAGAATCTGATTTTTTCTTCCAGGGTCAACAAAACCTCCAGTTTCAAACTTTTGCACACATGCTTTAAGAATTAGCATGTTGTGAGGTCTCACTGCAGACAGCACATGTTTTCTCGAGCAACATAGACAACAAAAAATCATGGGGCCTCTTTCTATCCTTCCCTCATCGTTAACACAAAGCAATCACATAGAGCTTTTTAACTTTCCAGCACATGACAAGCAAGAAGGAATGAAACCTCTGATAGATGGCTTTGAGGTAGCACCCCCACTTTGCAATTGGATAAGATGACCTTCCTCGTGTCATAGATGTTGGACTGGTGGAAATCACAGGCTTCCTTGCTCTTCCAGATGCACTTGGTCTCCTCCTCAGATCCACAGTGGTCGCGTGGGGCACATTAGGTCCCAAGAAGCCACTGTAGCAAGGATATAATTTAGGGTGCTTGCATCAAGCTGTGTTTTTTTTCAAATAACTGTAGGCTGTCCAGGAGACATGGAAAGGCAATGTAGGAACTTTTATGTCCACTTCACGAGGTTGCTTTGCTTTAGTAGGTGGTTTTCCTCATATTTTTGCCTGCATTCCTGTATTTCATAGAAAATACATTCATTCCTTCCTCCCTAGGTCAAGTTTTCTTTTGCTGGTTGCTGTATGCTTTCACTTCATCTCTGAGCTAACTCACACTATGTGATCTCTGCCATGAGGGGAAAGAATCAAAGCTCAAGAAAGCTCTGGTGGTGTTTCTACAGCAGTAGAATTCTGTAGTAATGAACATTTCAGGTTCTGGAAATTTACCGTCACACAGCTCTGTCACAAGATTTGTGCTCGAGCATTAGAACAGGCTGCCCAGGGAATTGGTGGAATAGCCATCCCTGGAAGTATTCAAAAAATGTGTAGATGTGGGAGATGGATAAGTGGTGAACACGATGGTGTTGGGTCAATGGTTGGACTCGATGAAACTAGAGGTCTTTCCCAACTTTAATGTTTCTATGATTCTGTGATTTTAGTCCAAGCCTAGCGGTAGCCACCAGATAAGGCTCAGGAACCTGCATGCATCAAGTGCTGGGGAAAGGTGAACCCCTGGAGCACTCAGTGTCTTCAGACACAGGTGCTTCAACCTTCCCAAAATTTCCCTCCAACATCTGTTGTGGCCACCAGACATCAGCACCTTGTCCTAAGCACCTGTCTCAGAGGGAGAGGTGACAATTCCCAATTTGTTATCCAACTCCCCACAAATGTTTGCAACACATACTTCAGACTCGGGAACGTATTTCTCTGATTCTGGAGTCCACTTGGACTACTTTGCCAACACCATTTACACTTGCTTTAAGGATATTTCATATACTCAGGAGGGGGTAACAGCAGCTTAATGTACCTGAGAATTGGTCCCACAAAATCCCCACCTTTCCTTTAACTGCTATTACCACACAAAATGGGAACAACAAATGTTTCAGAGAACAAATTGTACTGGTTCAGGGCAAATGGGTGCAGAGGCTTTAACATTGTTGCAGTGCCAGGAAAATGAACAAATTTGCCCCCTGGGTTGAAGCTAAAGGAACAAAATTCTTGAGCCCTGCCTAAAATCACATGGGTCTGTTTGGCTCGTCTGATGTTGTTCCATGGTGATTCACAAGCATTGCTCTGCCTTGCTGTGTGATGCTTGGCAGCCAGCTGCACTCAAAGCCGTGCAGAGAGCAAACCAGGGCCCTGATGCATACTTTTTCTTTTTTTTTTTCTTGCAAGCAAGCTCCTGCCTCAGAGACAACTCTACAAAAGTACGGAACAGGCAAGGTCCGGACAGAATCAGCAAGTATTTAGCGTTGTTGGAAAATAAAGCCAGATTGCACGGCCTGATAGCCATATGATCCCATTCTAACATGCATCATTTCTCTTAGCAACAGCCACGGGCAGTGCCTCACACAACGCTTCGCAAATAATGGTTAAGGTCGAGAATACTTCCCCAGATCGTAGCCTGTCCTTTGCACCTGCAAAACCTGAGTTATGGAAAGTTGACCTGAGGCCACGTTTAATACAAGCCTTGCCCAGGTGTCACAATAGCAAACCCATAGCCGTTCCACCCAGCAGCATGACCTGGAGCACTTATTTTAGGTGTTGAGACATTCAGCAGAGTCAGAAGGAGTCAGGAGCACTGAGTTTCTGAGGAGTGACTCAGAACCCGTACTGTACATGCAGAGTCCAAGGAGACAAGGTGTCTGGGAAGGGCAATTAGGTGTTCCCTCGTGTGCTCAGCGAGGAGATGCTGAGAGCCAGCCAGCTGGAAACACCAGGGATATATCTGAATGCACACCTGCCTCCTGCCTTGCTCCTGGCTGACATGGCACAGAAGCCTTCCCTAAATATCAGCTGCGATTTCTCAGGAGTGGGGCACGAGATATTGACCACCTGGCACAGCATCCTCCTGAAGGACAGGTGATGCAGACCCATGCAGGCAAGCACAACCTGAAGGTGGAGGTTGATTAAATATGACCACAGTACCCACGGTGTACTTCTGCCTCTCTGGGAAGGTTTTCTGCTGCCGCTGTTGCTGTCCTTACGTGAAACTCGTGTTTCGGAGCAGTTTGTCAGGAAGCATTAGCGTGCCTGGCAGGTTTGCCTAACCTGGGCTTCTTCAAGTAAGCAAACTGAACGAAGGGAATTCCCAATTTTGCATGTTTAAACAGTAAGATTGAAAGCTATTTAGGGTCCTGCTGACCAAATCTCAGATCGCACAGGCTCGGTGCTGTTCAGGCCTCCTTAGCAGGCTGAAGAGCACTCTTCTGACTTCTGAATTGTGGCAAAGAGAGAAACCACTTACAGAGCTCTTCAAGAAAAAAAAGGAAGGAAGGAAGGATGACTTGTCACCGACAGGTGATCACCCTCTACTTCCACCTCCTGCTTCTGGGACAGAGATAAGGGATCTTCTCTACACTTTAGGTACATCTTTACCCCTTCATTCCTGTGCACACCTGGCACCACACACTGCTGTGACGTTCATGGCATCATTGCTCCCAGGAGAGCTTTTTGTACTTGCTCTGTAATCCAAATCTACTAAATACACATTAATCTAATTATAACCATTGTATCAAGCAGAGAAAAACAATTCAGCTTACAAGGTGCCAACCATTCCAAAAAATCAGATCACTGTGGATAATAAACAGTGAGAAACAACAAAACAGGAGTCAGAGGAATTGGAGTGTTTCATGGTCACTGATGTAGTAAATCAGCACTGCAGTTTAACACAGACAAATGTAGTGTAAAGTCATATATCTGAGGGAAAGGATTGGACTTGAAAGCACATATTTAAATGTGACATTCATGCAGTACACTAGCCAGGAAAATGAGGCTGATTTCATTAAAGAAAAAGAAGTCTCTGAAGATTATACAGTCCATGGATACATTAATAAAAAAGAAGGAAAAAAAAAGTAGTCCAAGCATAATTTAGGCTATGTCAGAGGGGAATCACAATGACTAGTAAAACAAAATGAGCACAAGATAGATTTTATTAAGTTAGTGAAATAAGTCTGGATGGGAAACTCCAGAAGACTGTCTTACAGGTAGTGCGTCAAGTACAAGTGAGGCTGATATGTCAGCTTCAGATGCTGTCTCCATCCTTAGTACTGAGTCAGATGACCAAGAAGCAAACTCAGATTTAATTAGCACACTCCCTGTATATATTTAAGATAGCTCCCTGAATATATTTAAGACAGCTCCCTGTATATATTTAAGATAGCACCTGCATATTTAAATTATGGCAACTTCAGATGTTCTCAGCTTTCCACTGCGCCAGTCCGTATAGAAGCAGTTCCCAGTTCGAGGACAGGGAAATAGAAGAGAGCAGGATCTTTCCATTGCCAGTGGTCAGTGAAGGAGGAAAACACTGAATTATCGTGGTCACGGAAGAAATAAGAGACCGGATCTGTGTTTTTTTCATCACTACAGAACACCTCTGAGAACTCTCTGAAGTGCAGGAACAAAGACATATTCACTCCAGTGAAAACCAGCCTCTGCTGGTGTGTAAGGGGACAGACTGCTCCATGCTCCTCAGGCTGAGAGCAAACTAATTCTGGCCAAGGACACTGGAGGAAAACTTGTTTCTGTGGTTCTGCATGGGTGCAAAGGGCCTTGGATGCACTCAGAGACTCATCCCCAGTGAACTGCTGGGAACTTCCATCAGGAAGATGAGTTTCAAACAGCTTGAGCTACGATTTCCACCAGTGACCCTGTGGAAATCAGGTATTTCAGGGAGAACACCACAATGCTGACCTTCCTCAGAGGCCAAATTTATTCTCAGCAGAGAAAGGAAACCTCTCACAGTTGCCAGATTAAGCTGATCAAGAACTAACAAGACCTGAAGAAGCAACAGGAGTGGCCTCCTCCTCCACTCTGCCTCCAGAGAAAAATCTGGCTTTTATTACCAAATTCCAGCCTGGAGCTTCCTCCCACAGGATAGACCGAGGAGGCCCAGACTTGTATGAATTAACCAAAAATAACACTTCCAGGGAGGGAGAGGATGATTGAGGGAATTGCTGATGGGATACGGAGGCCTCTCACCTCCTTCTCACCAGTTCAAGTCCAGAAGTCAGGAGGAAGGAGAGAAAGCCTCTGACTTTGAGAAGTTTGTTGCCCTTAGCTGATTTGCTGAGAAGCAAGCGACTGCCACAACCACCATCATGTCAGGCAGCCCCAAGCCAGCGGATAGAAGAATAAAAACTTCCCATCTCCACATATGTCCTTCCTATCTCCACAATAATCCATTTTAAAGGGCTGTGGGTTGCACGTGGCAAGGCTCAGACTGATCACGAGCTCCAGGCTCCACCAGCAAATATGTTTTAAAATAGCCAGAGCAAACAGGATTCTGTGTGGGGAGGGAAGGAGGCAGGCACCTTTTTGGCTATGTTTGGCCAGCAGCAGGGATGTGGTCTGGTGGATCCTAACCATCTCCACTGCACATCCTCATTGCTGTGGAAATGTCCCATAAGCAGAGCAGGGATCAGCAGCTCCCTGGAGCAAGGAGGCAGCACTGTCCTCAGGTAGTGGCACTGCATTAGAAGAAGGAAAACAAGAAATTTGTGCAGGCGAGCTGAAGACTCACTAGAGCGTGTAAATGTTACCTAAATTTGTGCATCAGCATTTAAATACCATGAGAACTGGAGCTGGAGCTAAGCAAGAGGAAAGCAGATGAACACAGAGTGTCTGATCCAGCCTGGGGAGACAGGGAAGCATAGGCAGATGGGAAGCACCCACAAACTGGGCCAAGGCTACCCCAAATGCTGCTGTTCCCCAGGAGAACCCCGTGAGGAACTAAAGCAGATGGCAGCCAATGCTGGTGGGTGGCAGCAGAGAATCCTTGGAGCAACCCTGGGCAGGACAGGGAGCACCACACCAAGCTCAAGCACTGAAACAGGAAAAAGCAGCACAGAGAAAGGGACCACCAGCACCAGGAGAAGCCACTGGCGATGGGAGATCTCTCCTGGAGGCCTCAGTGGCCATGGTGGGTTTGTGGAGCTGCAGAGGGGTCTGGCTCAGGGACGAGAAGCAACACAGAGCCGCTGTTATAAAGCAGGACTTGTCTGCCCTGCCCTTGTGCAAGATGAGAAAGGGGAAAGGGAAGGGAAGCACGTGCTCATCCCACCTTCCTGCAGAGCCTTCCCAACCTGTGGCCCCTCGGAATTCTGGATCCCCCACTGCAGCGGAGTGGCCGCCGAGAGAGGCTTTACTCAAGGTAGTGCCTTGGTGAGGTAATCTAAGACAACAGGATTAAACTGAAAGAGACAATTTATGTTGTGCAACAGGAAATATTTCCAGACAGTAAAGTCTGTGGGGCTCCAGAGCACTTTCCCAAGGTAAGCAGCAGAACTGGAATGGCCATCCCTTGGCTCATCTGTCAAGGCTGCTCGAGCACTGTGTGGTGTGGAGAACATGCTTGCTCAAGGAGAGAGACAGGACAGGCACCCTGGGTTTTGTTGCTGTTACAGCAGTTCTGTGTAAAAACAGGGACCCACCATTTGCTTATACACAGAAAAAGTTTCTATTAAAAGAAAAAAATGCTGATATTTACAGCAAATAAGAAAGCAAAAAAAAAATATACAGAAAGGTCTTGGCGGTACTTGAGACCCTTCTATTCCTGTCATGATCTCACCCTGAGTGGGTTTCTCTTGTCTTCCTTTCTCCTTTGCAAGTGTCAGAGAAAAAGCAGATACTAAGGGACTGATTCTTACCTGCCCTCCGCTGCTCTAAATCAGGAATAATGTCACTATATCATCAGGAGTGATGTCAGTTTAAAATGAAGTAGGTTCACATTTAAATCCAAAAAAACTAAGGATGAAATTATGTTCACCTTCCAACACAGCACATAGGTAAAGTTTTCAGATAGTTTAGAAACTGACTCCAAAAAACTGCACTTGAGACAGAGGTTCACCTCTCAGCATCTGTATATATGGGTGGATTTCTAAAGGACTGGAGGTCCTATCCCCGCTTCAAGCACCCAAAACAGCCCCTGAAGCACAGTTAGCCCCCCAGTCACCTTGCACAGGCAATGATTCCATTCACCTCAGAGCTGACTTGCCTGGTGGACCCCTGCAAAAATGCCAGTCTGTCACCCCATTTCCTTTCCCATGGACAAATACAGAGCACAGCTCCAGGTAAATGCTGTTTCTCAGGCTCCTAAGAGGTGCTGGGAGCAACTCCTGCTCCAGGTTCTCCCCTCCCTCTGTTACATGAGCTCATTACTCTCTTGGCTATGTCTCTGCTAGTAAACTAAGCCCTGCCAGAGCCCATTCTTCAGCCCTGAAGCCAATTGGCACAGCCTGACGCCTACATATTATTAAACTCTCTTACGCTCTGAAACAAGGTGGCTACATCCAGACTGCCTTTTGGGGTGTCCTGGCTCTTCCTAAACTCCAGCAACATGCAGAAGTTGTTTCAGATCAAGCCGTGTGTGGTACCACAGACCCTCAAGACCAGCTCACTAGGACATGTATAAGCCAGCTGTGACAATACTGAAAGTGAACACTTTTTGATAAAGCCTTAAGGAGTAGCACTGCACTCAGAAAGAGTCTGGGAGGTTGGAAGACCTAAAAAAGGATTTCCTACTCAACTTGATTTTAAAAAAGTAAAATAAAAGCAGGAGTGGCTTTCATATAGGAACTGTGAAACAAACTTTGAGCTTTTACCTAGAAACTGACTCCAGGCAAAGCTGTCAGAGATGTCTCCTGGGTCCCCCACTGCTTATGGCAGCAAGACAAGGGTGCCAAGGCTGGACAGGGAGCTTGAACTTTCCCCAGCCATGGGAGGTGATGTGCCTTGGCTGGAGGCAGGGGAAAGGGACTGGGTGAGCCCAAAGCTGCTTCCTAAATGGGTAGGAAGAATCTTATAGCTTCTTTCACCACTTTCCCATTGGGGAAGGGGGCACAGAGAGGACTCTACAGTCAAACTAGCATAAAACAAGAGGGAGTTGAGGGAGCAACACAAATCAAGCAATAGCTAGGAGGTAAATACACTGTACACAAAGCCTTGGGATCATTTTTCCCGGGGCCAACTCCAAGGCTTTTATTGCCCCACTTATAATTAGCTGGTAAATATTGTACATATAATTGACCTTTCTAAATGCTGCTGAGTAGCTGGAGGTGTTGGGAGCTAATCCTGCCTGTGAAGATCTGGGGTTGTGCAGCACCGACTTTATCTGCTGGTGTGTAATGCTCTGCAAGCGCTTTTTTCCCTCGCTTACTGACACATTGAGATTTACTGCCCTGTGTCAGTGAGTTCAAGAAAGCCTTTTAACTCTGGAAGCTCCGGGAACCGGCTCCAGCACATGCTTCAGGATTTATCCGTCAGTTTGTTACGCCTTGTTTGTCCAAGAAACAGTCAAGACTGAACGAGTCAGGAATGACAGAAATAGTACATGAAGTCACAGTTGCTCTACTTTAAAGCACAAGCATTTGTGTCTCCTTCCTACCAAATATATGTGCGTTCAGCGAGCAAATAAGGCAATGGCAGCGGAAAGGCAACACAGGCAGGATTTTACAGATGCCAGCTGAGTTGTGCCCGCTCCTCTGAACGAATGTAACACAGATTTCCACAAGCTCTTTCCGGTCAGAAAAGCAGTCCCCGGGACTAGATACACTCACAAACCCCGGGGCTGCCGCAAGCCAGCCCTGGGAAAAACCTGTGAACGCTAAACTGGAGCTAAAAGACACACGCAAGAGAAAACGCTGAGCAGCCCCTGCTCCTTGCCTCACCTCCGCTCGCTGCCTGCCCGGCTCTGTACATCCCCGTGCTGCTCTCTCCTCTGTTCAATAGCCCTTCTTTCCGTCACTCACACCAAGCCACCAGCGCCCGCAGCACAGCCCCCGTGGCAGCCCTCGCAGCTGACCTGTCCGACGGAGCGAGTCGCACACCGGGCTCCGTCCCCTCCTGTCCCCTGCCGTCCCCCGCAGCCCCTCGCCCACCCTAACACCCAGCACCAGCATCCCCCGGCCCCTCGCTGCCCACCACCTGCGCGGACAGGAGCACGGCGGCGAAGTTTGCGAGAGAAGGATGGATTTGCTCTCACCGCCGCAGGTTCCGAGCAGCCTGGCAAGTACAGCGAGCTGCGCGGGGAGAAGAAAGTTGTTCCAGCGTTCGCTTCTTGGCGTTCCTGGCGGCGGGTCGGGAGCTGAGCCCGTGGGGACAGCAGGAGCAGGAATGAGGCGTGACAGGAGGGAGCGTGAGGTGTGCCCAGCGCTGTCACATCCTCCAAAAGCCGGCGGCCGGGAGGGAGGACGCCCTGCGCGTCTGCGGGAGGGCTGGAGCGCGGAGCGAGAGTCGGGGAGGGCAGCAACAGGAAATGACACAGAAACTTCACCAGGCTCCAATCCAAACTTGGCCCCTGACATGAAAGAAAGGGGAGGCAATTGGGGGCGGAGGGGGGGAAGAGAAATTTTTCCCCCTCATTAACCAGCGTAAAAATCTGCTGACTGGAAAAAAAAAACATCACTGTGACAAGTTTTATTAAAGCAAGGAATGAAGGGGGGTTGGGGGGGATTCCCATCAGAGTTTATTTATTTGAGCAGGAGTGGTGCGATGATGTTAAACACTGGAGCAAAATGCCATTTTCAGCAGTTTCCTGGCTTTTCTAAGCTCTCGGACGCTGCAGCGTGTGCCCGAGGGCAGCAGGCAGGAGCGAGGTCCTGCATCCATCCCTCGGGGCAGAGCTGCCCCGGGAGCCCCGGCAGCTCTGGCCGGGACGCGCTCCGAAATGCCGCCCTGCCCGCAGCGCCCAGGGCAGAGGGGACGGGCCGGGGCTGCTGGGGACCTGTGCCCAGCCTGGAGAGGAACACACGGCCCCACACACCTCGGGGACAAGGCAAGTGGCCGCCCAGGCACCGGTGGACATGACAATGACACGACTCACAGAAGGAGAAAATCACACTGAGGGTGCAGTCAAGCCTTTGCTTGGATGGATGCGAGAAACTGCCTTGATTGAACAAAGTTGGATGGATACTTCAGAATTATACAATCATAAAGTCATTAAAGTTGAAAAATACCTCACATGTCACCAAGTCCAACTAACAACACCATGTTCACCACTAAACCATATCCCCTACTACTACATCTACACATTTTTTAACACTTCCAAGGATGGTGACTCCACCCTGTCCCCAAGCAACCCGTTCCAATGCCTGACCAGCCTTCCAGCGGAGAAATTTTTTCCTGATATCCAATCGAATGGATTTTCTACTAGCATTATCCCTAATATATTAGGATTATTTTCCTAATATCCACTCTAACCTTCCAGCAAGGCAAATCCTCTGAGCACCTCTCTACATGCTGAGTGCAAGGGGACAGCTGTTGAACAGGGTGGCAGTTTTTAAAGCACCTTTAGACCTAACACCTAAAACATGTGTCCTCACGAGGCAGTCCAGACCTAGCTTGACTTTAGGCTCTCTGCAAATCCCACCTGCTCTTGTGGCAGGCAGTGCCATAAACTCTGATAGGAGCCCATGGGACTCTTTAAGGAGTCGTCATCTCCCTGATTTGGTTCCCACACTGCTGCTGAAAGGTGCATGAGATGCCCACACAACAGGTCACTGTAGACTGACCAGCAGGAAGAAGCTGTATCACTCCTCATCCTACTGGAAGATGTCCTACCAGATACAGTAAACTATAGGGACAGTTGGAACACAGGTCTAAGCTCAGATTGAACTCTTTCCCCGAAAGAAAATATAAACATAGCCATTCTGCCCACAAATATGAAAGTGGTGAGATTTTTTTCTAAAAATTGTCCTTTCTCAGCCTAAAGATGGCCTCACTGAGACCTCTCCATCTACCTATCAGTTTTATAGGAATATAATATTCCCATTAAAACAAGAATTTTCAAATATTCCTATTTAATAGGGATATTTTAAGGCTACGTGAGATCACTCATTTGATAATTTCCATCACCTGGCCTGGTCACCTGCATCGCTGAAGCCACAGAATGGTGTCCCAAAACAACACATGAATCATTGCAAATTATGACACATCATGAAAGGATACATCCCACCGTGAATCAGAGGCTTTCAGGGAAGGACAATCCACCCCAGATAAGTTATTTCAGTGGCTATCACCCTGTCAGGAAGAAAGGCTGCTTTTTTGATCTGCATTTGTCTGGCCTCTCTCCACCCTCAGCCCTGGTCATCACTCATCAGTCTCTCCAGGAAGCTGCAGATCAGGCATGGATAGAGAAGGCTGCAGCCCACGAAGGTACAGCCCATCCTCAGTTTACCCCCAGAACAGCAGGAATATTTCAAGCCCAGGCATAGCTGGGGACCCTCCAATATTTTGGTTTAAAGCACCCAGACCATGCAGCTCTGAGTGGAAACAGGAGCCTGCTGCTCCTTCACCATGCAAGCTCAACTTTGCAAAACCATAGACAAGTCATCTTGTAACCTTGTCCTGAATAAATAAAAATAGCTGAGCTTTTTTAGTCTCTCACAGTAAGGCAGATTTATGGACAAACCACAAAGTGTGCCTGTCACTCTTTCAAGATCCATTTCCATTGCATTAAAGCTCTTTTTCAAATGTGCCTACCAGAACTGGATGTGGTATTACCTTACCTATACTGTAAATTTTTAACAGACTTGGACTCCTATCCAGTTGCTCCATCAGATGCATCCCTCTCCTTGCTGTGCCGTTGTGAATGCAGTAGCGACCTAACAAGCTGAATTGGGGATTTATTGTTACAGTATCATTTTACTCCAAACTTCAACCTTCAACACAAAACACTTTCAGATTTGGCATTTATGCAGTGTACAACATATGCTTTGATCCAAACAAGGGTTTTGACCTGCCTAACCTTCGGCGTATTTTTTTCACTCCTGTGAATGACTTGAGCACAATTGTAAGGTATCGGTTGTCACTCCCTTAATGAGAGGTTATTTTCAATTAATCAAAGAAATATAAACAGAGCCTTGTATCGAGTTTAAATAAGCTCAGAATAGTTCTACCCTTAAAACAGATGTCTAAAGCTGTGTCTCCATTCAGATCAGAGCTAGTGCACTGTCAAGAAGAGATCTTGCAGATCTGTTTGCTCAACCAGCTCAGAAAAAACCAACTATCAGCTCCAAACCCTGGCACGCTCCAATGTGGCCCATTGAAGTCAGTGAATCGGGCAGCCCATGATGCAGATTAGGGTAACCAGGCCAAAATCAGATTTGTGAGGTCTTTACAGATTAGAGAGAACAGCAGAAGGGAATTAGGTAGCACCATATTATTTCAGAGTAAGGCTAGCCCTCTATCAAGCCCAGCACACCATAGCTGCTTCCCCATAGTTCTTATCATGAAAAGGTCAAAAAATAAAATCAGAAGAGGAAGAGATTAACTAAACAGGGTCAGGGCTGGTCTTTGGCCCCAGGGCCAGCAGGCACAGCCACATGCACAGTGGAGGCTAAATGCCCTCAACCCCCAAAAGAGAATGGCTCCATCCAGACCCCTTGTTGGGAACAATCTCTGGTCCATGCTACTGTTCAAGAAATGCCAAAGACTTGGCATCCCACTCTGGGATAAACAGGGACCAGGATAACATTTAGCACCATTAAAGTTTTCCAGGGGCAGGGCCCTGGTGCTATTTAATGAACTTAACCAATAAAGTAAATACAGCTAATTTCAGAATGACGAGTTACCCAAAAGACCCACAAGACCTTTTCTTCATGCTGAAGCCTTGGATAAATACAGGCTTCTCCTGTGACACTCAGACTTTTCCACACAGCTTTAACATCCTTGTTTCTTGCACTTCAGACAGTTTATTGTCTGTAAGCTCTCTGACGTAAGGAACACATCTATTCCTAGAGCCTGGCCCTTGCTTGTCATTCAAAAGAACAAGTGTTTCCATCCATCGGATGGGATATATCTGCACTCTGCTCTGCCACCTCAGGGGTAGATCTGAGCTAAATACCTATACTGCCCCTCTCTAGTTAATAGACTGGCACTTGTGGAGGATAATTTGTTTTATCGAAACATAGTTTAACACAGGTGAGATTAATCTCCTCCGGAGCTGACCCTCCTGCTCCAGGGATTATTAGCCTTGCTAATTGTTTCAATCCCTGCACCTAATTTTTCAGTGTCTAGCAAGGGGGCCAAACACAAGATACGTGTTTACCTGTCAGAGCAAAACACTGATTATTTCATATCTATAAAATAAATATTATAATAGTGTTGTCACAACTTTTGATGCCAGAAATAAGTCATGTTTAGCTTCTGAATGAAGCAAACTCTGATTAGGCCCTTAGTTTTAATGCAGTTACCACTGGAGCCCGAGAAGCTGTGTGGTATTAAAATACATCTTCTCAGCAGGAATCCACTCTGGATTACAAGGTGTCAAGGGAGGGGAGAAGCCACCATGTCTCTTATTAACTCACTATCCTGAGAGTAATAAATGACTATTCAATGGGAATTAATCTGAAATAGCTTCCTGTACTTGCTTCTGTTGTACGTACATATATATAATTAAATATCTCTGCACTAGGTGCCATTTCTCTCTCTAAAAATACTCAGTATAATCAGTCAGCTTTTTTGAAAGTGTGCCCTGATAATCTGAGCTCATTCACAAATAGCACCTGCAGCAACACCCAGAAGAGATAGGGGAACACATTTGAGAGTATTCACTTGGCAACTTGCTTCCTTGAAAATGAGCATCACATTTCTATTCTACATAAAAATAAGAGTAGAGGGAGGGAAATGGCTTGTTGCAAATGGACTAATTTTGCCTGCTTATTTATGAGGATGTGCAACATGCAACTATTGAGATTCTAGGGTGAAATAACACACTTATGTATTTGGCTGATATAGAAAGAGATTTTATAAGGGTTTTCTTCTATTTGTTTCTCTTTGTCTGTCTTGCTTTTATTTCCTTTTTTTTTCCAATCCAAATGGCATCATGGTCTGTGATGGAAGCCAGTGAGACCTGTGGCTGAAGGACCTGCACAACCCTGGATGAGGATAGAGGAGGGGAACCAATCTTTTTTTATCCTTTTGGCAGATCTGTAACTAAAACCACAACATGAACCATGTGCCAAAATACTGCGTTTATTAACTATACTCCCACCTGGGGAAACGATTTCTGTTTGAAAGAGTGCCTTAAACTGCTTACAGCAGCAGGATTAAGGTGTGGTGAATTCAAACAGAAGGAATAGTCTTATATAAGGTTTTTTTTCTTCAGTACCTTTCATTTCATGCTAGACTGTCTGAATCCCACAAGAAAAATTATAATGCCTCAGAGATGTATTCTTTTCTGGCTTTTGCAGTTTCATAGGGATCACTGTAGTTTTTGTGTGTTAATATTGGACTATCTGCTATTTTATAAAAAAATATTCATATACCTTTCCATGCATGCCTGCTCCTCCCCATGCTATTTTTGGTATTTATGAATCCAGCTACACAAACTTCAGGGGCAAATGACCTTTAAAAATTAATGAAGATCTGTAACATTTACAGCCTATGTATTTTACAAGAGGAGAAAAGCTGGTTTCTTCCTCTCCCCTCTCCCTGCTTCACCCCCACCCCCAAACAGATAGAAATTGCTTCTCTCAAGTCTGCCTCTCTCCTGAAAATTCTGACCTACAAATGGCTTTCTCATAACTCAGCAAACTAGTTTAGTCCTCATATGGATTTATCATTAACCACATAAGCACATGTTGTCTGTTTTGCCTAACCTAATGAATGTGCTATAAATAAAATAACTCTAAAAGCAGGTTTCACCATACTTATCCAAGCTGTTGCAGCAAGCCCTTGTAACTCCCAAACCCACTTACATTAGAAACATTAATCACTCGATTATAATTCAAAGCATCAGCACTCTACAGCTGAAACTCCCTAGCACTTGACTTTGGCTAGACCTCTAACCTCAACTTATCACTTTCAGGCATACTCCACATTTTCTTCTCCAATCTGTCACTAATGTAGGAAAGACGTGCGAAGTCACTTTCAAAAGGTATTTTTAACTTTGGAGTGTCTCATTAGAAAGGGAGCTTAGTATAGAAACTCTAAAACAAAACCGTTCCCGCTTCACTTAGCACAGCAACCTGAAAATACCAGAGGGGTATTTCACCACAGCTCATATCATTTTAAACCTAAGCAACGTAAAGAAAGAAGGAAGCTCTTTTGGAAAAGACACTGTTGAGTGTAATTCCCACCTACCCCACAAATATTTTATATGATCATAGGATTATCTGTAGAGCTTTGTATTTTCCATCTTGAATGAAGGAGGATGAATCAAGCCATCTGTTATGACTTGCCTGCCCATTCATTAAGAGTGTATTTGTACAGTTTGGGTTGTTTCTACTTATTTCAGCTGACAGCATGGAGATCATATTCCATCTTGACCAAGGGTTTCAAAAGCCGAGAGAAACAAAAGATTAATTGTGGGATATTATTTTTAAGCCTCATGTGCTTTAGTCTGGAAATAGAAAGACAAAGATAAAACTCCCAGAAGGACAGCCACAGCTAATGAGAGGCTGAGAGGAAATGATCACACATTCTTAGTTCTTCTGATGGATGTCCTTCTAGCCTTATTAATCAGAACTTTGTGATGCCGATAAATCACCAAAGTATGATAACAGATGAAGGTGAGTTTGGATGTAAAATGATCCATGGTGAAGGATTACAATAAAGGAGGAAAAGGAGGGGGAGCCGAATAGAGTTTTATAAACTGCATCCTCAGCTTGTGAGGACTTGTACATAATAAATGTCATTCCTTTTCCATATTATCTAGGAGATTAAGAATGTTTCTTGATGTATAACTGCTGGGAAGCCTCTGTAGCACCTTCTCCAGTTACCACGAGGTTTATATTACATCAATTGTTTTAATTTTCCATCAATTATTATTTCATTTACAAAGAGGAACTTAAAAGTACCTTTCTTCCTTTAACCTCTTTTTGAGGAAGTGGGCTCCAGAGGCTGGAAAGGGGAATCCATGCAAAACACTGATGGTTTTGATCTTGCAAGGTTTGTAAGACCATGCTTTGAGATTCCTGCAAGTTTTCTAGCGTGACCTTATCCTGCTTGAACGATCCTGTGTCACAGAGGTGTCAGCAAGGTCTCCATGCCTCCAGTCACTCAAGATACAGAGTTATTGGTTTCTATATTCAGCATAAACCTCCCAGCCATCCATCCACATGTGTCACAGTTTGCAGTTTTCAAAGAAAGCATCTCCCAGAGCACTAAAGAAATAAATAAATGCATTTAAGATGCTATTACTGATGAATCAGTTCCATTCCCTGCTTTCTACCAGTGGTTTTTATGCTGCAGAATACAGCCCTGGACATCTGAAGCAAACCAAGCCATGCTTATATACTGAAAATTCAAAATAAAAGGTTCTTAAAATGAGGCAGTTTGCCAATAAGGGAAAATCTGCCTTAAGCAGTGAAAGCCAGAGGTATAACAGACACCTAGGAAAGAAAGGACAGAAGTGTACTGAATGCCTCTGAGGATGCTCCCGAGTGAAATACAAATTTGAGCACCTCCCTGTAGCTTTTATTTGGTTTGTGCCATAACTCAGAGAGATCTCCACACTGATGCCCTACCAAGCTTTGCTAAATCATGCTGCAGGACAGCACCTGATAGGGAAATGCATCCTCTTAGTCCAGGTGCAGTGAAATTGTGCAAGGGGCATCATCTATGGAACTGATGGACCCTGTCCAGAGGCACATCAGCTTGGATATTCTGTGGGTGTCAGTCTTACTCCGTGTGGAGCCTTCCCAAACATATCCATAGTGTACTGTATTCTGTATTCTCTAGCAATATAAATTGGGGATACAGTTGAGTTTCATGGCACTGCTCAGAGCTTCCCTGGCTGGGGCTACAGCTGAGGTGTCTCTGGCACCATCAGCCCAAACAATCTCAATTCCAGGCTGCAGCAGCTCACAGGGAGACAGAACAACTGGGCTGTCAAAGGGACAGCCTTTGAAGTGATGAGATATTCCTGAAGAAAATAAGGCAAGTTTATCTCTGTAATGCCTTCTTCGTGCTCCATGAAACAGTGGGGACAGCATTTCTGTTATCTCTGTTCTTGCCAACGTTTCTGCGTGTAGCTTTTTAATGGGAAGTACTGAAAACACACATGAATGGACATTAAATTAGAGAATTTCCCTGCAGGCTTTCTAAGCCATCATGAGCATGAACAGGGGACAAGTACACGTGAACATAAATTCTAAGCTTTGTCATTTTGCCCATATAGAAAGTGGAGTGGAGAAGAAAGAAAATGAAGAACAAAGGACAACAAGAAAAGAAAAGAGAGGAGGGGAAAGCCCTATAAATAAGCTTTAATATTTGAGGAAAACAAAGCAGAATACCTGCTGCTCAGTGTTGCAGTCTGAGGACTGCTGTGTGTGGATGCACAAGTCTGTGGCATGGAAATGAGTCAGAATTGCTGTCCCAGGGAACACACTCCACTGGAGCAGTCTAACTCCTCTCAGGGGAGTATGTTGGACCCACAGATCTGATTCTTGCCATGTGACTCTTGCCAGATGTCCGGCCATCAACAGCTGATCACCAGCAGATTATTTTAAGACAGACTTCAGCTGAGACAAATCACTTCCACCCCGAGAGCACTTAATTCTCAAAATTCAAAGAATTGAGTGCTTGAAATCAGCAAATGAATATCCTTAAATTACAGTTTCATGCTATAAAGCCTGGGCTCTTGAAATATGGAGGCAGCTCAAAGAAATAAAGGGCTGCCCAGGCCCTCTTTCCATTGCTCTTGAATGAAGTATGGTATGGATTTCTAGCCTTGGATTCAGGCCTGGAAGCACATCTGGAGGGTGTCTATTCCTTGCACATGTTAGATTTGTGCTACATTAAAGAAGTCATGACTTCCACAAATATAAATTATGAAGAAAACTCCTGGCCTGAAACTAAATATTGTTGTTTATTAGGCTACATTGAGACTGACTCCTTCAGAGATGATGACACCAAAGCCACGAAGTGTCGGCCGCAGAGCCTTGGACTGCCATAGCAGTTTCAATGGATTGAAACTCCACCATCCTGAGTTAAGGCATCAAATCTTCCCAAGCCACATGGACAGTCTGCATTTGGCACAAGAGAAAAAAATTGACACATATCAAGCAAGAACCCCCTCACTGTAATATTCATCCTTATCTGCAGGAGAGGAGGAATTGCAATACAAGAAAAGGAGGACTCTTTGGAAACACAGAACAAGACAAAAGAACAAACACAGCCCTTCTCAGCAGGCTCACCTGGCACAGGAGTTGGAAGTAAAACACTACTGGCTTCCAGTGCCAGTGGTACGACCAGGAAGAAACCTCCTCCTTCCTGGCATGGTATTTGTTAAATTGAATAGCTCGAAAAACCTTTAAAATTGGAGGTGGAGCTACCTCACAGGAACAGCCCTGTCTCCAGCAGCAGCACTGCTGCTAGGGAGCATTGCATAAACGAGTTCATGTCAGGTCACAATCAGAAGACAGGCAGAGGCAGAAACACTCCAGCAGGCATTATTTTTCCACAGCACAGCCAAAAGCAAGCAAATTTTTAAGAACAGTAAAATACCACTGTGTTTGCAGACACCATTTATTAGTAGCAGGATGGATTTTCAGTCAGGTTGTACCACTGATACCAACACCATCTTTGTTGCACTAAACTGATGAAAGTGACATAAATTTTCAATGAACAATTATTTAAATTAAGGAACAAAACTCACTGGGAAACCTTCTGCAAAATTCTCCATGTTCTTGATTCCTAAGACATGTCCCCAAATCTAAATCCATCCAGTAAATACTTATCCATGAGTGTGTCCCATGTGCTAAGGAAGAAAATATGAGATCAAGGATCACATTCTTAAAATTAAAATTTAAAAGGTAGTAACACACAGAAGAGGGATTAAACTGTTCATCTCTCTTGCATAGCACTGCTGATGCTTTCTCATTTTTAATAGAGATTATAGAGCACAGAGAAACAGAGAATCCCATGAAAGTGAAGACTGTGACTCAAGGGGCTCAGCAAGAAGAGTATTTTCTCCCCATGAGGCAGGAACAGGGGCTCCCAAACCAGGAGGAATCCTGAGTCCCAAACTGGAAATGACCATAAACCTGAAAGTGCAAAAGAAAACTGTATTGTGGTATCAGAAGGGGTTTCACAAATAGGAAACTTTGGGAATTCCTGCTCTTACAGGGTTTAGTTAGATGCTTATAGTCACATCATGTTAAGGTTTAATTGTTTTCAATATCTCAAGTTGCATTTCTGCCCTTAGGAAGGTGATGAATTTGAGTAAGTGGCTTACCATAATGAGCAAGCTGTCAGAAATTTTTAAAAAAAGAAAAAAAAGGGGGGGGGGGAACTAAAAAAAAAAAA
>VZRL01002246.1:908388-1080689 GCA_013397895.1 Origma solitaria
ACAAAAAAAAAAAAACCAGGACAGATAAAACCTATCTGACCTCCCTGAAGCCTATAAATTTTGCCCTAACTCCTTATCAGATGGCAAACACTCCTCAGTAACTCCAGCGTGCATCAAAACTGGCCGTTGCAAAGAAGCACAGTCGTGTCCTGTGACAAATACCACAAATCTCTCTATTTACAACACAGCTCTTCTTGGGTTTTAGCCATTAATCATTGGCCCATCTGCATACCCAGAACTCAGCTTTGCCAACGTGTTCTGGACTCTGAGCTAAGATTCCTGAATCAAATATTCCCCCTTCCTACTTTGTGCCACTGTAACATTTCAGTCTGAAATCCCCAGTGCCTCAGAGAAGGAACCTTTCTTCCCAACTGGCAGTAGCAGAGCTGTCAGGGAACGCTGATGTTAAGCTCCCGTTCAGTGCTATTTTTGAGTATTGTCTGTCATGTCAGGCTGGATGGATGGGTATAACTATGGGACAGGTATGAGCAGAGATATTTGATACAAGAAACTCATTCAGCTGAGAACATCACGGCACAGCAAATCTCTCCTCCACTGTCTATTCCAGTTTCCTGAAGAACTCTGGAATTCCATGCCTGCAGCTTTGTTGTCCACACTCAGGACATCCCCAAGACATAGTCAAGGTCCAGAAGAAGACAATGGTTAGCAACTATGGTCCTCTGTATCAATGGAAACAAAAAAAGGATCTCATCAAAATGGTGGAATGAATCCCTTTAGGAACTGTAGAATACTTCAAATCCCGTTCCCTTTCACTAAAGGTACGTGGTTCAATTCCTTTGCGTATGTGAAATAAATGTGAAGCTACTGCTGTAAAACAGCAACAAAAAATGTTTTTATGAATATATCACCAACCAATGGAAGGTCAAGCAGGATCTCCAGCCTTTACTGAAAGCAGAGGAAAACACAATGACAAAGAATGAGGAAAAGGCAGAGGTATTTGCAAGGATGTTGCAGTGAGCTAGGGTTCAGTCTCTTCTCCCAAATAACAAGTGATAGAACAAGAGCGAATGGCTTCAAGTTGTACCAGTGGAGGTTTAGATTGGATATTAGGAAAAATGTCTTCACTGAAAAGGTTATCAAGCACTGGAAGAGGCTGCCCAGGGCAGTGGTGGAGTCTCCATCTGCCTTAAAATCCTATGAAAATAATGTGCTGCACTTCAGACACCCTTACCCAGAGGAGAGGTTATAAAAACAATAGTTGAAAGATGTATGATCATTTTGCCTAATGTGCTACTGGAAGATGTTCCAATGCTCATCTGATGGGTGCAGGAAAAGAATGGAAAATAACATAGCTGGGTTCAGACCAAGTCAGGTGATCTTCCCAAAGATTCCTCCTGTCTCTTTTCTCAAGAAGCATATACCCAAGAGATTCTGTATGCAAACAGCTACTCAGAAGGGAGCATGATACAATAATAAAAACCAACAGACACATTTAGAACAGTATTAAATATTAAAAGTGCTTAGTGAAATCCAGTAGCTGCTTGTTATGTATGCCCCCAACTCACTGCAATGAGTTCCCTGAAATTTTGGAAAGATTTTAGGAGGAGGTAAATAAGTGGATGATTTCCATACAATGCACACATTAAAAAGGGGCATTTAGGCCTATCATTATGGGCTTGTCTGCACATCAGTCATGGGCAAAATCACAGAACATCTGTGACAGGGCTCAACAAATAAATAATTAACATACATTAACAACATGTAATGGAAAAGGAGTCTTATTAATTAATCCAGTCTCATGTTTTGATGAGCCTACAAACGACGGTTGATAAAAGTAATAGTGTTGAGGTAATGAGCTTTTGAAGAGCACCACATTTGAATTATTGAGTAATATACTTGGCTGGTTTAAAATAAACATAATACAGTGTAGATTAACTGGAGACCAGCTGATACCTTTCCAAATTAAATAGTAAATGGCAAATGTTCACTCAGCAAGTGAACTTTCAGCCCTCTATAGATGCTGGCTTACAGGTTGTTATTTAATGCTTTTATTGCTGACACGGAAGAAAAGGTTAAACTATTATTTAGGAAGTTTGTGGGATTTTGGGAAGTGGTGTGGAATACAGATGACAATAAAGCAAAACAATCCAGAGAGGAATTCAGTAAACTGCACTCAAGCCAACAGTATGAATTTCAGCAAAGTCCTGAATGTAAGATTAAACAGTGGAGAACTTGCTTCTCAGGCATGAGAAAGGTGGCCAGAAGCAAACTGGAAAAAGCCTAGAAAGTAATAGTATCTAAGTGGTTTAATATAGACATCTTCAGCAGCATAATGCATGTACTAGAGATGTAATATCAAGTAGAAAAAACTGAGAAATTATATAACAACCCAACCTGGCATTGGTGCAACTGCTGCTGATATTCACAGCCTATTTTAGAGGCTGCAGGTACTAAGGAATTATAGATAATTGAGGGAAAAGACATAAGAATGAATGAAGAATTGGGAAAACTCATTCTGGAGAAAGACATTATGAGATTTACCTCTTTAATTTTACAGAGAAAAGGCTGAGAGGTTTCTTAATCACAGATTATAAGTATTCAAAGACAGAACTGGAATTAGCTAACAAGGTTTCTTCAGCCTCAAAAGATGCAGTAATGGCCAATAGCTAGAAGTTAAATCTAGACATTCAGAACCAAAATAAATCTAGTTTTTTTACAATTTTGCAAGGGTTGTGGAATACTTACAGTGACTGGGAATCTTCAAACCAACTTTTTTTTAAGTTTCACTCCAGTTCAAACAGCAATTAATTTAGGGAGGTCTTATGACCTCTTGGCCTCAGTAACTTATCAGTTAAGTGACAGGGCTTCAAATGCTTCTGTGGGAGGTTATTTTGCAACCTAATAAATGTCATCTTTGGGAAAAATTTCATGGGATTCTGCACTTGTCTTTAATACACTACAAATGGACAACACTGAGTAACTGATTCCCTTGTTTTCTGTTCTCATCAAAGCACAATTAAAATAATGATCTTTCAGCAGATAATAACACCTTTTCTAATACTTGTAAAGAATAATCAAGGAATGAATCAAGCAATTAATTCTTAGTTCTTAGTCATTCCTCCCACTCAAGACCCAAACCAATGTTCACTTAAGTACAGGAATATGTGAAGAATGTTTCTTTCAGCCAAGCACTGGAGAAGAAGAAGGATATTTGGCATTTGTGACCCTCAGACTGCCACAGTTTGAGGTATCTTTACCTAAGCCAGAAGATTACACAGAGAAAATGGAGATTCTTCCAGGGGCCGAAACAAATGTGATCCTGTGGTTAACACTCGCTCCTTCTCTCCATCTTCACTTGCTTTTTGGCTGTGGTTTGTCCCTTTCGTCACTCATGCTTTAATTTACTTCATAATCTCAATCCTCAGCACCTAAGCACTGTGTGTGTTTTCTCAAAACCACAAAAAGATAAATCATGGAATGGTTTGGCTTGAAAGGGTCCTTATAAATCCTCTCACTCCAATTCCCTGCCTTGGGCAGGGACACCTTCCACTATCCCAGGTTGCTCAGAGCCCCATTCAGCCTGACCTTGGGCACTTTCAGGGATGGAGCAGCCACAGCTTCTCTGGGCAACCTATGCCAGGGCCTCACCAGCCACACAGAAAAAGCTTTTTTTTCCTAATGTCTGATCTAAAAGGTGGTATCTGAGGGGGCACCTGGAGTTGAACCAGGGACCTCTTGATCTGCAGTCAAATGCTCTACCACTGAGCTATACCCCCTCCCTGAGCAGCTCAGGTGAGTAAATGAACCCATTAGGACATTCCCTGCCCCAGGGGGTTCACAACAAGGAATATGAACCAGCCTTGCAGAACTGGTCCAGCACAGCAACCTCACTGCATTTCTTCCTGAGCCTTGCAGGAGACATACACGGGGCATAGGACTTCTGGGGCACGCAGCGATGTGTTATGAATTAATAAATTCTGCTAAACCTTACAGCTAGTGCCAGACAGTACCAACTAATACATTGCAAAATTATAGAAAAATTGCTCTGAATTTCCTGTGACTCCCTCCCCACACCTCTTTCCAGATATGGAACAGGGTTATCTGTCCAGCTCCTCCGCCCAGAAGTGCACAGCAAGGCCAGCTGCATTACCCATCCCTTTTCTCAGCCAGCACCATGCCCTTCTCCCCTCAGCAGAGCAGCTGAACACCCACAGTCAGAGGTGACAGTGACCCAGTGACTCCGGGGACTGAACCTCCATCTCAAAGCAATGGTGATACTCCCCAAAGGACAGTCCTGAAGTTCAGCTTTCACCGAGCCTCTGGAAACAGGCTGGAGTACAGTAAATTTAGTAAGGAAACAGATCCTACATCTCCCTATTGCTTCACCAGCCCTCTGGAATGTTTGGTAGTGTCAAGGTGCTTGCTGGAATCACAGTAAGTGTTCAAATACCAGGACAATGAAACAGCATGTCCATGGGGTCTGCCAGGAGGCTCTGGCGTGGAGAATCCACTGTGGGCAAAGCTGGACAAACATTAGATAAGTGGGAGAGGCTGAATCCTAGTGAAAACCAAGAGAATTTGTTTTTTCTGAATGGTGAACCACATGGACTGAGATTTCCAAATGAAGAAACTACATACAGGTGCATTCACTGGAACTCTGGGTAATGTCACCAGAACTGAACTTTTTGGCACCATTTTCTGTGATTTTGATTCATCCAAAATTTTCCGGATCAAAAGTTGTTAGCACTAGTGCTTTGGAAAGCATGATCTCTCCCAAGATGAGCACCATCCCAGCAATGAGCTATTGTAGCCAACCCTCTTTCCAAATCATTAATAAGGATCTTAAACAAAAACAGTTTAACATTG
Organism: Origma solitaria; assembly: GCA_013397895.1. NCBI lineage: Eukaryota > Metazoa > Chordata > Aves > Passeriformes > Acanthizidae > Origma > Origma solitaria. The sequence goes on from VZRL01002246.1 coordinate 913,216, forward strand.
TTCCCTTCTGTTCCCCTGAGGTATCTTCCACCAAGTGTTGGCATTTATTCATCACTATATGTTTCTGCTGCCTCCAGCCTGTTTTCAGTCTGCTTTATAATCTTCATCTCCAGTCAATCTAAATTAATTTTTCAGCTCAGTCTTCATGAAACAATATATTAATTGCCTCAGTACATGAATAGACATCTTATTTACACAGATTAAATGACCATATTCTTTTAATCTTCTTGTCTGCAGTTGGATCAATCTAAGTGATTAAGTTTCATCTTCCTACAAATCTATGTGTGTGTCATGTTCCTTTTCAATGGTGAAGTCAACATGTGTAGAGGGGCTGCATACCTCCTACATGCCTAAAGGAATCAAATTAATAACTGAAGTGTGCTCTGAGTCACACAGAAAACTCAGTAAACTCTTCTTCACCAGGGATGAGGTTTGCTTTAACCACTTGCAGATTTACTTTGTTTAGTCTTTACTCCAGTATTCCATGACAACAAAATTTACCCCTTCCTTTTTCCGTCATTTACATTCAATTTTGGCAACACTCTTGAGAGTTAGCTAATATACGTATGGCTCCATGTGAATGCATGGCACAGCAAATTCTTCTTCCTTCCTTATTTAAACTCTTTTACTAGAGATGGAAGCCAAATTTTTTGGATCGTTATTAACTATTTTAATGACTGCTGATCATTTGTAAAGATCAATACAACATATTTTCCTCTGTCCTCTGGTTCTCATTTGATTCTTCTGGTTTTCGGAGACAGCTATGTGAGCCAGCTCCTTGACTAATTGCAAGACAAACATAGCAGGCAGATCTGGTTTCCCAAGTTTCATTTCTAAGATTTTCCTGTTTCCCATATCCCTAAAATTCGTCTCACAGAGGTTATATTCTGCCCCATTCCTGATGTGTTCAGTTAATGTTAGTGTCAGGAGATAGCACAGAGAATCAGTAAATCCAGCGATACTGACTTCAAGTTCTCATTCTGTGGGGGCCCCTAATGCTGTTAGACAGTTTGAGGTCTAAAATGGGATGAAAGGAGACAAGGCGAGGTAAATATGTCACTTCCACTCATGGTGCTTTATGGATGTTTCCCAACTTGGTGAAAGTCAGCTAACCCACAGGAAGTGCAGTAAGGTATATTGGCATGTGAAAAAGTGCCTACAGACACCCTTTGCACAGATCAGAACTGTTTTTCCACCATGTATATGGGGTCGCCCCAGTACAAGAACAGGATTCTGGGTCACGATTCATGTCTGAATCGTCAACTTTTTGTGATTTAAAGGGGAGATTGTGGTCATGAAGAAAGAATTCTGTATTTCTTTGTGTCATTCCACTAAACATAAATATGAATTTCCATCACCAAACATGGAATAGCTGTTTCAACAGAGTTCTGGAAGTTTGGAGACATACACACTCCTGAAAACAACCAAACATCCAAGCAGCAAAATGATGTAAATTGGAGAAAATGAAGTGTCCTCTACATGGGCCCTACCCTTTCAAAGCGCAGGCTTTTCCAAAAACTAATGAAGAAGCTTTTTCCAGCTGCCCTGTGACTCAGACTGGCATAACTAACTGGCCAGGGCAGTTCCGGGACAGCAAAGTGGGGAGAAAATAAAGGCCAAATGGTTCAGAAGATGTGAAAGTTTCAAGCAGCTGAACACCAGGCTATTGAGCATCCCTGGGTCCATGCTATGTCCCACCAGCTCCACACATCTGCTGTACCCTCAGGCCAGTGAAGCACAACATGGCCTACAACAAACACAGCAGTCACAGCTGAATCTGTAATTCTTCTGTCTGAAAACCTCGTGACTTACTTGGGTTCTGAAAAGAGACCCAAACAAAGCTGAAGATATGGTAAAGACCTTCAAAATGGCCAGATTTTTAGGCAGCTTCAGGCTTGGGCTGTGGATCCTAAGGAAGGATCTCAGAGAGACATTGTTGTGGAGTCCAGCAATGATTGTTTGACGAGAAGAGAAAAGCAAGACAAAAAAGATCAAAATGGACTAAATAAGTCTCTTGATATCAGCATCTGTGACTCTTTTGCTATCAGCATTGTGACACGGCATTACTTTCTTCTGTTGTCTTGCCTAAAACCTACTGAAATGAGAAAAAGCACATCTCAGACAATTTGTTAAAATCACTTCAAGTCTCTGAGTGATGTTAATGATCAGAGACTGAGGGTAGAGTGCAGTGAGGTGAATGGCAGATGAATGGCAGGTGACAGCATCCACCTTAATGGAGAATTTTTATTTGAGCCCTTCCACGGACTCTCAACACACCCCATCACATCCTTCTCTTTACCTTACTTACCTTCATCACTCCTCTGCAAAGTATTCTCATATTTCATTTTTTAAATGCAGAGGTGAAGCAAAGAGGGAATAATTGACCTGTCTAAGGTCACCCACGTTTGTCCAGGTTGAGGCAGAGACCTCACTTGCACTTTTAGAGCCGCAATCAAATCTTATGGGCAGTTGGTCCTCAAGGATGTGCTCGGAGCTCTGCTTCTCCCTCCCCTCATGACCCCAGACACTGCACAAGCTGTCATGAGCTGGCAGAACAGTTAAGGGCATAAGTACCAGTGTCAGACCTTGTGAAGGTGCTTCAGGTTTGGTGCATGTGCTCTAGGAGCTGCCAAATTTAAAGAGACTCAAGAAAATTTTTGCCAAAGTACTCACAGAGACAGGCTGTCTCCACATGTCTGTCAATAATGCTCAAGTGTCAACACTTCCAGGTTGGATCTGAAGATGCCCTCACCTGCTATAGGTTTGCTAATGGCCATTATCTGGTTCATAAATGGGGAAAGTCAGGCACACAACAATAAAACAATTCTTCTGCAGTAACTCACACATCAGAGCTGGAATATAAAAAATAAAAAAAAATTAATTCCTGGCTCAAGTGTCCTGTATTATCTACAAAGCAGTTGAACTGCTCCTCTCAGACTTTTCTCTTTCATTCCCTTTCCATCATTCCCACTTCTCTCCCCTTGCCAACCGCGTCTCTCATTACCTTTTCCGTTCCTGTAGCCTTTTCCACTGTTCTTATCCCAGCAATGATACCTTCCTCCCAGTTCTGCTGCTTTGCCGCAGGTCTTTCCAAATGCCATTGCATCAGGCCATCTCCCTGGGACCAGAGCCACTTCTCTGGAGGGGAACGTGCAGCCGTTGGTGGCTGGAAAGGAGCCAGAGGAACCCCTGCTCCCCCCAGCTATGCTGCAGGAGGATGCTTAGTGATGGTGTCACCAAAGAGCAGTAAGAGGCCTTGGCTGCCTGTTCAATACCTGGGAGCAGCCCCTAGTCATTGGAAAAGGGATCTGAAGGAGGAAGGTTGCTCCCCCTGGCCTCAACCAAATGATATTTCATCCAGCGTGAAGGAGATGTTGACAGAAGGGTCTGTGTGTCATCACAAATGAGAGATTTTTGGCTGGTAGCGATGTGCCTCCACCAGTTACCGCCACTCCAGAAAGAGGTAGGCAACTCTCCGAGGCTCCTGCTTGCCCTGGAGTGCTGTGTTGAGTGCACAGCACTTCAGCCTGCTCTTAAAAAAGGCTGTCAGAGGGAGGGCACAGGCAGGACAGCCAGCTCCCCTGTGTTATGTGTAAGGAATCAGGGTTAGGAGTAGGTTTACCTGGGGCATTGCTGCTTTGATTTGAGCACACAGGGGTTTTGAAAGTGTACAGTTTTAATGTTAACTTCTTTTTGAACTCAGGAGCAAGGGTTGGACTTGCTATTTGTGAGCACTGATCTGCTCCTTGGTTTATTAATCCATGGTGTCCTCCTCCAGTGCCTCTCTCCCGGGATATACTTCATTAGTTCAACCCAACTACACACAATTTGCTCTCAGAACTCACAATGGCCAAACAGAGGGACTAGTATGGCATGCAGCCACAGGAAAGGGGTTTGAGCAGAGCACAGGTACTCTCCAAGCCTGCCTTCCCGAGCACCGTGTCTCCAAGTGATTAAATGCAATGCTATCAAATATCATGACAGAAAGCACAAATATATAAAACATGAGGGTGCCTCTTAAAAATAAATGTTGCTCCATGATCTTTTTCCCAGGAGAAGGAAGTTTCCAGAGTGCTGGCTCTCTGCGTGTGGTATCACATATTGCATGGTCTGTTCCCTATAAGCTCTCAACATATGCTACGAATCTGCCCCTGCAGTACAAGTATTCTAAATCAGACGCTTATGCCTTCTTCTGATCTTTTGCAGTCACACGTACATACACTGGATTTTGCCACAGGCTATCCATCATTCCTCCCTTTCCAGCATCTGAAACGCATGACCCGCAATTTGGTTTTATGTGTGTTTTACTGCAGTTTCCATATAATCACACAGGAAACTTTAATTCTCACCTTATGAGCCCAAGGCTGCAGTTCTAATCCTTGTCTCTCAGAAGTGTCATGACTGTATGTCTGATCATGACAGTCTGTATTTCCCACCAATGAAGGAAAAATCAAATTCAAATGCAATCAAAGCCTTGCCTCTCACAATCAGTTGCTTACCTTTATCATTTTTCACCTTCTACCCCAAAATGACATCTAAAGTCATTAGGCATTGCCACCCTCTGCCTCTGTGTCTCCTCTTTTCAGCTGTGGACTAAGCACAGTGGTGCTGCATGAGGTGGACATTTTCCATCACCAAGGACAGACAGCTCTAAAGCATCCATCACCGTCTAATGACCCAGATTTCCTGCAGGCATCAAGGGGAAGCTGCCTCATCCACTGTAGACCTGTCATGTCTCAAGGCTGTGACTTGCCCCTCTCATTCCTCCCTCTCCTCCCTTTCTACTCATTCACCAGGAATTCACCATGCCCATCCCCTTCCCCATCCCAGACTGGAAGTGGCAGACACAGCTGCTTGGCATCATCCACCTTCCCACTGCCTCTTTTTAAGGCCATAAAAAGGAAAAGGGGCCACAGGTCACCCCAGCCCCCAGCTTACCCCAATCCCTTACCAGCTGTACAAACCCTCCTGCCCCGAGGACTGACATAATTTGGCACAGCACTCACCAGAAGGGTGCTGTCTGTACACATGCATGTGTAATACCTCACCAAGTGATCCTGATCCCAGAAGGGCTCACCCACCACCCTCTGACATCACGTTATGTGTGCCTCATCCCCTGCAATGACACATTTCTGTTTACAGTCAGGGAATGTCACTTTTCCAGAAGGGCATGTCCCAGGCAGAGAGAGATTTCTAGCACAAATATGTCCTTGGTTGGGTGAAAGAAGCTGGAGGATTTTTTAACTCTCTGGAAAGGGGCTAACTGGAAGGGGTGACAGGGAAGTGGTCTGGTAAAATACCTGCCCTGTGCATGAAGCAGATGGCACAGAGGCATCAGAGAAGCCCTGTAAACAACCAGTTAAGCTTTAGTCACAAGCCCTTTCATCTGCTTCGAATATAGGCTCTACCACCTTCCAGCTAGGCCTGGAAAACGTCAGGTCTGCTCTGCCTGCAGGGCTTTGTGAGTTTGTATGTTCTGAACTCCTGCCAGGAGCAACTTGGTGCTGGAGGGATCAGTGCTGGACCCTGTGCAATGCAGTGACTTATCCATGGAGGAGTGAAGTTGAGGAAATTCCCTCCCACTCCAAACTATTTCTTGGCTCTTTGCATTAGTTATCAACCCTTGGGAATATATTCTCCTCTATTCCCATTTTTCTGTGGTCTGCATTATCATTTGATAAATATTAGCGTGTGCTATTTATCATGAGGTCCACAACCCTTGTCCACTCCAGGGAGTTTGCAACTAAGTCACAGCTATAAATTTTCTGATATTCTATGGACTTTACAGCACTAAGAGGCACACAGCTGAAATCATTATCTCAGAGCCTTCAACCCCTAATCTCACAGTGAAACACTCATCACCAAAGGCAGGGAGGATGCACTTGAACACAGGTTGTTTATATTCACAGCAGATTCAGACTCAGGCTCCAAGTCTGCTTAGTAATAATGATGATTACTTAACATGTTTGAAAGGCTCAGGGAAACCACATTATCTGCAACTCTCTTTCAACAACGTTTGGTTCTTAAGAGCTGCTGGGCTAGCGAAGGAAAGGGTGTGTTTGCGGACTGGAGATCTGTTATAATAATATCATGGTGACCAGAACGAGCACCGTGGTCTACAATTACTGCTATTCCTCTATGTTTATTGCAGAACAGAGTCAGCCAAGACCTGACTCAAAACCTGTTGACTCCACTGCAAATATTTTGCAGCAGGTCCTAGGAATTGCTTGGACAAGACATCATCTCTTACTGACTCGCTCTGCCCCACTGTGTTCAGGGAGCTGGGGCTTTCCCCCTGTGATGGCTGTTACCTAAGAAGGGATTCAAACCTTAACTAGAAAGGTTACTTCAATACCTCTGTGTTTCTGATCACAAAGCCCCTTTCAGAGTCATTCTTGGTTAATTACTAGAAATGTTCCAGCTTCTCTTGGCTATAGGATCTGATCCCAAGAACCTTCAAACCAGAGTTCAGACTGAATTGGGATTATTTAATAAAGATTTGGAGGGGTCATTAAAGAAATAAATTAAATGCTACTTAAATGCACATGTCCGAAGGAAACACTGGTCTGAGGGGTCTGTATTTTTCAAAGTTCTCCAATTAGCCCAGCTTGGTTTCCACCACCAATCTAAATAATGATGGATGTTTTCCAATCTCTTTTCCTTCCAAGCAGGCTGAGAAATCATGGACAAGGTCATTAGTATGAGAGAAGAGACTTTCTCCTGTTCTGAATGTCCCAGACAGAGGTACAGGAACCACTGCTCCTCTCTCAGAGAGGGAGAGCAGCAAAAGGAGAAGAGGAGACTTGAGCAGCCAAGTGGTCGTGTCCTGTGGATGGAGGAAACAACTGGTTTTGCTGGTTTTGCTTTGCCAACCTTATGGCAACAAAAACAAGAGAAATAACTGGACAAAAATATTAGAGAACAGCCTAAGAACAAAAAATGGGGCACCTTCCCCTGCAGTGGCAGGGCACAGCCCTCTCCTCTGTTCCTCTTTTGCTCTCTCACTATGATGGGAGCCAAGTTCAGGGTTCACTGGCCACTCCCTGGCCAATGCAAGACTCACTCTCCAACACACAAGACAGTCTCAATACTTCCCCTGTATTTTTTTTGCAGCCCTGTAATTCTTTCTGGTAGTAAAGCTGTTGTGACCTGGAGCAAGGATGTCTTTTCAGCATGCCAGGCTCATGAATGCCATAGCCTGTTGTCCCAGAAAGACCGAAGAATAAACAGAGGGACTGAAAGAATAATGATCAAAAAACCTCCTTAATCTGAACTTCAAATCCAGGATCTAGCTGTATTAATAAACTAAAGGGCTCAAGCACTGACTTGGTTTTGTACACGGGTTGTAACCAACAAAATTTTCAGAGATTTTTTTGGTCCATTCTCCACCCTGGCATGGCCCAGGGGACAGCACAGCCAGGGACTTTTCACTGCAGCTAGTTTGGGTATAGAGAGTTCCTCTATTCAGATGTGAGCCATGCCTTGCCATTTGCCCTTTGGGCCAGAGAACATTTCTATTGTACAAGTGTAGCCCACAGGGACTCTCTCCAAATCACAGTTAAATCTCCAAACTGGCTGCCCAGTATAAGGTGTGCCTGCCAGGTCATAGCTGCCTCCTGGATGTATTCAGACTCTTCCCCTGCCCCCTCTGGGAGACATCAAGTGCACAGAAGACGCTGAGAGCGGCAAGCTGGGGGCATTCCCCCTGGCACAGGGATTTCCTACCAGTAGGCACTGAACCAACCCCAATAACTCTGAGGACACCTCCACGGTGCAGGGACAGTGGAGTGGCCAAGCATGGCACACTGCAGCGCGGGCTGATGGTGCCGATGGGTTTGGAGCCAGCTGGAAAAGGCTCTAATTAGGCTGTGTTGGCTTTTGCCAGGATCAGGGCTGGGTAGTTCCTGTAGAGCCTCACAAACCACAGGGTCTAGCTGGAAGCCGCATGCACTAAACACTCTGCTTAGTGTGGAGAGTTTCCCTGGGAAACTGGAGGTGTTCACTTCACTGGAGGGGCCCTGGTCCCTTCTCCAGGGGACACAGGTTGTCCAAGCAAGCAGCTCCTCGCAGGCTTGGCTGCAGCATGTCCTTCAAAGCAGGCAGAGCCTCCCCTGCAGAGCTGGGCACACAGCAGGGCTGGGCAGGCAGAGAGCAGGAGGGGTGTGGAGGTGCTCATGGCTCTGCTGGTGTCACCCCAGCCGCGTCCATGTGGATAAACAGCACACAGAGCTGGTGAAACTGGATCGGCAGAGCATTCTGCAGTGCATAAACACCACCAGCAGTTTTGACTATGGGACAAGCTGTTATTCTTGTGTTGGTTCAGGCATTTCTGGTTGAGAATTGTTGTGTTTTTAATGTTATAGACTCTAGCCCTAACAATAAACTCTTACTTCTGAGTTGGGTGAGCTTCCCCTGAAACAAAAGATTGGGAAAGGCTTTCTTCTTTCACAAACTTGGAAAAGGAAACGCACTTTAGAAGGACATGGATTCCTTTGATGTTTCAAAATAGAGAAGAGGTTCTTTGCTTTTCTGTGACATAAGAAGAATAGCATTGCCATGTCCATTTTTGGGATCCGTTGTTTTCAAAGATGGGTAAAAACAAGAAATAAATAGCAACATGCCTCTCTCCTGTATTTTTGCTGTCTTCCACAGGGACAGCTGCCAGATAAGACAACCGCATCCCTCAGAAAAAGATAAGCCCTTCCCAAGGTTTCATCTTTTCACAGTGACAAGAAGCTGGGAAGTCAAAATGTAACTGTCCACATGGGCATTCCGTGTATGAGATCTCATTATTGTCAGCACTGATCCCAGAATAATTCATCTGGTCAAATAGCCATGATACAGTTAAATGTGACTGTTGAGTGCTTTTGAAATGCCCTAGGCTGAAACATCAAAGACAGATTGTGCAAATATTAGGCAGGATCTATAAATAAACCAAATCGTATAAAGTATCATTTTATGTGTATATATGGGCTACTGAGCTCTACATATCTAGTCAGTACAAAAACAAATTTCCTTGGTTACAGCAAGAGCTTTGAAATCTCTGGACAGCTACGTTCAGGATCAGAATCACCCATCCTGCAAAACTGGGTTCAAACTCAATAAGGCTAAGACACATTATTTACACAAAGCATATATTATTTACCTATGTACTAATTTTCTACTTTTCTGGTAATAAGATGTGAAACTGATTTTCTTTTAAGAAATTAATAATTTGAAGCAATTTAGTAAAATTGTAATCAACAAGGTGCTTAAAGTTAATTTAGACATCGTGATGTTTGAAGACTTAGGAAAGTAATGACAAATAGTTACTGAAAATAGATAATTTTATAGAAAACATATTCAAGATCTGATCCAACTTCAGATGTCAACAATGCAGATATTCACATCTGGTCCCATCACCACGTGTTCCTTTAAAAATGAAAGAGAGAAACAAGCGCTTGTAAGGGGTACCTGAGATATCTACCTGAAAATGAGATGAACTGCAACCTAGAAATGCCATTTTCTTTTCATACACTGACTACAAAGGGAGGCCAGCATATCTAGTCCATATGTAGCTGATTATACTGTAGACAGCTACATCTGGTCAGCATTAGAGTGTATTTAATAACATACCTATTTGCAAATGCATTCCTATTCAGATCAATATGTCTGTGCACTCAGTACTCTGTCCCTCCATTATACTCCAGGTTGCTAGTCCAACCTTTTAGTCTTAAACTTCAGTGTAGGTTGGACCCAGCTACATCGAGATCTACAACCCACTGAGTAAGGTCCCTCAGGAAAATACAACTCTCCGAGCCAGGATGAGACACCTGAGACACAGAGACACAAAATTCCTCCAGGAAGTCTGCAGAGGAGCACTTACAGAGAAACAGAGGAATCATTACATAGGAAAATATTTTTGCCATAACCAAAATGTCACTGCTAATGGTTAAATACATTTCCTTGAATAAAAGCTGCCCAAGACTTCAGGAAACACATTTACGAAGAGTGGTCATTCCAGAAAGTAAAGCAATTTGTATGATCCTGGGTTCAAGAACCCCACATATGTAAAGAGCTGGTGAACCTTTTTTGCAGCCTGGGACAGGTAAATAATTTTTTGCACCAGTCTAGCTTGAGAGTCCAAAAGCCTGGCTCAGCCATGAGTGTGTCAGCATCCCAGGTGTGGGGCGCAGTTTCTTGGCCAGCTGCAAAAGGAAGGTAAGTCACTCAGCAAGCCAGATCCATAAAGCAGCACCTCACACTGTTATTAGAGGCCTGCCTCCCCATCTGGAAATTAAATGCAAACATATGCATATGCCTAAGTGTTGCTTAAGAGAAAATACTACCCTGACAACGCTGAACGGGAACAGGAAGGAAAGAAAAACAGAAAGTACAAACCAGTATCTGTGCCTTCCCCATTTAATTTTTTTTACTGTCAGAGGCACCCTCAAATTTAATTAAGCACAGTTTAAAGGACAAGGAATTATGAGGTGAGGAAGGAAAGAAAATCCATTTGTTTGTTAGTACTGTAACAAACTAAGAAACATGTGACAGAAAATTTACATTACACACGTTCCAACTTCCATTTACTAGGTGGCTCGATCCTCTCAAAAGAGAGCCACAGCATAGCACCAACATCCTATACTTCATTCTTCACTGATACCCAAGGTGTCTGTTAAAGGTTTTGATCATCTCTTACAGCACAGAGGAGAAAATTTGCCTTTTCTCCCTGTGGGAATCAGGTACAGCCTTCGCGCAGCAGGAGTCAGACCCTTTGATCAATATGCAGCACGATAAAAAACATGTGTTAGTTTGTAATCCTCTGTTATTATCCTAATGATTTGAATTTTTTTACTGGGAAAAAAAGTAGAGAGGAAGAGAATTTAATATTAGTTATTTTTCAAAGTAGTAAGAATTATTACAATAAGAAACAAGGAAAAAAGTAAGATAAATGTGAGACAGTCATTGAATTCATGACAGAATTATCATGACAGCAATGGACGTGTCAGGCAGGAGACTAACACCTGATCTTACCGAAGCTTCATGTCAATAAAGTTCAACAGCAACTGTAGGCACTGAAAGCAGAGAGTCCTCAGATCTGTGTGATCATGTCTGCACTCGATGCATAAACCAAAACCCTGTGGGAGGTGGGGATGCTGCTGCTCTCTCCTTCCGGATGCTGAGCAAAGAGCCCCAGGGCACGGGGTCTAACCACACCAGGCAGGAGGAAGCCCAGTTCCTGCCCAAAGAGCTGATGATTGATCAGGGTTAAGCAGAAAACCTCTCGCCCTCGGGCCAGTGCCCCTCCACTGGGCCATGCTGACTACCATGCCTGGGGGAAGAGATGTGGTGGGGGTTGCCCTTTTGTAAGCTGCTATTTTCTTTCTAATTTTTCATGGACCCTTGTAAAAACGGCATTCCTTGTCCATTCCAAGAGGTATTTTTTTCTTCTAAAGAAAATACTGCAAGAATTTCATCAAAGCTTGAAGCAAATACATATGATCCAGGGACTAATTAGTGCAATCCCCTTTTGCAGGCTGGTCCTTGGTACATACTCCCCAGATCCTTGCAAGCTATAAGCATCCAGGCTGAGATAACTTTTGACCCAAAGCAGGTTTGTTGGACTCCAGATGGAGCTGCATACCAGCTTTCTCCTCTCCCTGAGGCTTTGGCTTGGACTGAAATAGAGTGAAACCCATTCAACAAAGAGACCTCCAAGTCTCTGCCCTCCGTCCCTTGCTCCTTCCCCTCAAGGCACTGACACCAAGGTCCATCTGCTGGGATTATGCAGCCTCCAGAGCCTTTGCAGGCAGCTGTGAGATGGCTTTCAAAGATAAGAGATGGCCCAGGGTGGGCTCGTGGGTTAGGAATTTAGTTAAATACCTTTGGAAGGCATCTAGCAGGATTTGCTTCATTGCTTATGTTATGCAGTATCAGTCATCCTTAAGACCCCAGGGCAGTGTGTCAGTAAAGCTCCAAACACAACCAGCCAGCAAAGGATCCTCATACTGCTCCCCATGGTCCGGTTTTCCCCATATAGAAATGCTTCTCAACTCTGACATTCCAAAATTGTTTCTTTCTTTGGCTCAGTTCACGTAAATGAGGGATAATAAGTGAAATACTGAGCAGCAGGATGCTTGGGACTGAAACTCCAGGGAGAGAGTCAGCTTTACTTCCTGGGTAGTGGTGCTGCTCCTGCCCCATGCTGAAACTGCAGTGCTGGTTAATATACGGCAAAGAGACTGTAAGTCTCTGCTGGCCCCCAGGGAGAAAATAATCACAAGCCTGCTCAGTGTTTGTTAAAAGATACAGGTAATTGTGGAAAAGAGCAACAAAAAGACAATTGAGTGGCTGGGCAAGTTGATTTATGAGGAAAGATTAAAGGAGCTGAACATGAATGGCTTAGCTAAACAGTGACTAAAACAGGACATGAAAAGTAGCCACTGTCAACAGTATTTGAAGTGTCTGTCTGAGGGGCATTAACTGTTTGGGTGTGGGTACTTAGAACAAATGGAGGTCTTGAAAAGGAGGTAGGAAATGTTAAGTGACAGATGAAGGTTAGGGAAAGTCTCGTGAAGAACGATGGCAATCTCTTCCCCACTGTAAAGTGGGGTGCCCCCCAAAAAGTTATCTGTGTTGAGCAGACGTTACCTAAGAAACTTCTGGGAGGTGTCTATGCTTAAATCCCTCACTGGCATCCCCATCTCTAAGCACCAGTGCAGAGCTGAGCAGACACCAAGACTGTAAAAGCTCATTTCAAAACTTCCATACAAACCAAAGATAAAAGATCCATGCCTTGGGCCTCAGAGATCAAGCAGAAATGCAAGAAAATGTCCAAAGTGAGGAGAAAGAGCGATCCTCTGAAATTCTCCTATACTACTGAAGGATGAAACAGGGCTGGGTTTGTTCACATGTAGCGAAAAGACACATAAACATCAGCCTCTGCACCCTGCCCTTACTTGGCCTCTCCCAAACAAGAACCTGAACTGGAATAGTAGAAATGCTTTCTAGTGATACAAAAGAGACCCAGGCTGGTCATCATTCAGCCATTATAAATCACATAAGTCATATAAGGCACAGCACCCTCCTCCCTGCCTAGTCCATGCAGGACTAGTGTTTGACCATGGAGATTCACAGCTCAGGTTCAAAACAGCAATAAATTAGAAATTGTCTTGCCATATCCTGCTGCTTTCTTTTAATTTCATATAATCAAGGATTGGGCAGGAAATAGTTCATGGTGAGAATTCCACCTGGAGAACAAAGCATGTATCCACTCATCTAAGGAAGCCAGCACAGAATATAGATTGATAGAGTTGATAGTTCTTAGGTTCAGCTGCCATGACACAAACCCCTGTGCAAATGTTGTCTCCACACCCAAAATGAGACTAACACTTTCTCCCAAAGCTGGGCTGGCCTGCCTATGTAACCACTACATCACTCACAGCAGGAAACACTTCTTTTTAGAAAGTGAGCACATTGCACAACAATCCTTGCTGAGGCCTGTAGGTGTGGTAACATCCATAGAATCATTACTGCATTTCCCAGCAATTAAATACACATTTGATCATAGAATCAGAGGGTCATTTAGGTTGGAAAAGGCTCTAAGATCATGGAGTTCAACCATTAACCCAGACAAGTGCACCACTAAACCATGTCCCTAAAATGTACCCATGTCCATGTACCTCTCATCAATGGGCTATAGACACCCCTGAGTGCCTATTATAATAATTTTCTATTACAGTGACAGCTCACAAACCCCAATTTTACCCAGAGGTACCACCACAGAGATCACATATATTTGCATCTTTGGTGACTTTCGCAAAATTGCTATTTATTTCTTCTCTCTGTCCTGGTCTTCTAATTCTCTTTTCGTGGTCAAGAACAAATTTCAAAATTTTCATTTTCCAAATCCCGGAGGACTTCCTGTTTGTTTCGCATAAAAGTGGAGAGAGAGCAGCTAGAAACCAGCAGGGCAGTGGTAGGTGTACTGGCAGAAAGGCACCAGCTGTGAATCCTTCTATAAAGGGTGCAAGGAAATGTCATTGTCTTGATACTTTTTAATAATGGGAAGGCATAAATATATACATATATGCATGTGTGTGTGTGTGTGTGTGTGTGTGTGTGTGTGTAATCCATGAAAATATATCTTAATTGGTCATGGTGTCAAATGCTCCCTTTAAATTTAATCTAATGAGTGTTTCACTGAGCTGTCAGAAATCTCCAGTAGCCTCCAGGCACTAATGAGTGAGCATCAAGGTGTCAATGCTTCTGGCATTAACCTCAATTAGGAGGAGTTAGGGTGATCAGTGAATCAAGGGTCAGCCATTCATTGCTGAGACATTCCCCTGGCTGCAGCCTGCAGTTTCCTGCTTGAAAAGGTCTGGCAGACTGGCTGCCAACCTCCTCACCAGTAAAGAAGTCTCATACCTGGCAACATTACTGTTAATTACTATACTTGAAATCTGTACAGGTCTTAACAGGCATGGAGACACAACAATAATCCTCTTTATTAGGCTATTCAATGAGGTTCCCAGGAAAAAAAATAACATTATAAATGTCTACCACTTACTCATGGTCAGAATTTTTAAAGCATCATTAAGGGCATCAATATGAAAGTCTGTACAGCAGGCTTAAGCTTATAGAAAAAAAAATCACTATATAGATAACCTATGTAACTTTAATTCTGCTCCACTTAATCTCTCTCCAGAGTTCCTGAAAGATTTCCTTTAGATATATGACATTCAGGTGTCACCTTGCACAATCATTCTCAGATAGGTCTGCTTTTCTGGGATGAAATCATGGATGGATTACAAGTGATTTTGAGGCTGTACTCCTCCTATTCAAGTGTGGAGGTCTCAGACAGACAGACAGAACCCTCCAGACCCAGCCCAGGCCTGAAATCCATTCTCTAGATCTCAGATTGCTGGGCAGTCTCAAGGACGTGTGCATGTTTATGCCAGAGGAAATCATTCAGTGAGAAAATCTGTTTAGTAACCTCAAAGTTGTGTCAGCCACCATAAAATCTTAGTTGTGTTACAATCTAGCATTACAGTTATTACAGTAGAAACTACAGGTCCATTATAAAACGTTTCTTAAATTTCTAAATTTATAAAATACATGAATAATACCAGAATGAAAAACAAAAGTCCCACCTGCCTCCTTCCCATTCTTGCTATCACCACTCTACTACAACAGACTGACCACCCTTCCCTGAAATCTTCCCCTGCGACTTTTAGGCCATTGTCCTTACCAAATAAAACAAAACAAAACAGAACAATGCAAAACATAGAGATAAAAGGAATAAAGGTGTCAGGTGCACACACCTTATGAACAGTGGGGATCAGGGGTAGTACTTTAACTGACTCTTTATGGGACTCTTTTCCCATAGCAGAACCTCTATATGTCTCCCAGAGTTGAAGGGCCACAGCAGCAGGCTTGCAAACTCTGCCTAATTGCAAGGTATCACTTGTGTTACAGCTCATTCTGCTTAGGATCATCATAAAAAGTGTCCTTTGAACTCCCTCTCATCTTCCTCCAGCCCCATCCTCCTTCCTCCCCATCCCCAAGGCAATGATTTTTATCTCCAAGCCTCCATTTCTTCTCTGCAAGATTCAAAGGGTTTTTCAAGCCTTTCCCTTGAGGTGACAGCATTACCTGTTCCTCGTCCACCTGAGATGCAGAGCTCTGCTTCCTCGGAATATTTATTTACCCTAATCTGTGTCAGACACAGGCTCATTCTGCCCTGGTAATGAAGAGTTGCTGTGTCTGGACCAGGCCAGGCGTGTTCGGAATCTCCTGGATTGATTCATATCAAGCTACAGTGAGCTGTACAGTGAGCAAAGGCAAACAGGAGCAGCGCAATGACAGCTGTCAATTAACTGATTTACCAAGCTGCATCTTAAAACGAATGAAGCTGCTTGTGCCACGTTTCACATCCCTGTGCAATCACTAATGTTAAACATAGACAGCACTTTGTCCCCGTAGCGTGTTGCTCTTTGGTGCAGGATGGCAGAGCTGCCAAAGCCTGCTCTGAGTGGATACCTCCAAGCTCACGAGTAAAGCACGTGCCCCACTCACTTCAGCACTGGTCAGCAAAAGAGATGGCATCTTGCCTTTACCCTCAGGTAATCCATGGACTTCAACAGATCTGTGCCATGAATCCAAATTATGAGTCTTGCTGACTGATGGGTTTAGTCTTTGCTTCTCTCTGCGATACAGGAAACTGCATCCACAAAAACTGTTCAGTCATCATCAAATGTGATGAAATCACAGCCTCAGAAGTCAAAAAATGTCAGCCTTGAGCTATGTGGCCCCCCATCATTGTGCAGTCTTTAATTACACTGCCACTGCTTTTTTAACAAGTTCTGTGAAGTATGACTGATTCTGAATGTGAGGCCTAAGTTTCTGAAAAGAGAAACAAACTCTTTGCTTTTCCCTCACCTGGATGGAATCGGGCAGAAGTCTGGAAGGAGGTTCAACAAGCCTTTTTGCTTGCAGAAACTGGTAACAGATGTTACATAACCAATGAAAATCTATTCTGTCCCCTCTCCCATACCACCAGCTGCAGTCCTCGACAGTTTAGAGCAAATCTGACCTTAAGAATAAAAGTCCATAAGAAGAACAACGAGCCAAAGGAGTCAGCAAATATATTGACCCCATTCTAGCTCCTGGAATCATTTAAGGAATTAATAAAGATGAAATGCAGAAAATGGACTTCAATCCCATGCAAAACCAATTAATTGGAAAATCTCTCTCCAAACCCAAGTGCAGAGACTGATACAACCTTGAGCTGAGGTGCAAGACACTGAGCTTCTATTTGAGAACTTTTTCAGTATTAACACTCGTGGCTAGATGTAATTTCTCAAGAACTTAGATAAACATCACGTTCCTCTCTTACTCTATAAGACTTGGAGATCTGTCAAACAGTGGGAGTGGAAACCAATAAATTTAAGGAGAAAATACTGGTATTATCATTACATGGCAATAATGACCAAAATAAGCATTTGCATAAGAACACAGTGATTGAAAGCATCTAACCAGATCCTACAATCATGGAATCACAGAATGCTTTGGGTAGGAAGGGACCTTAAATTTCATCTAGTTCCAACACACCTGCACCATGGGCAGGGACACCTTCCACTATCCCAGGTTGCTCAAAGCCCCATCCAACCTGGCCATGAACACTTCCAGGGATGGGTGGATGCAGATGTAGAGACCTGCATTGTAGAGGTTCCAGTGTAGATAACAATATATCAGCTAAGCAGGAGCTCCCTTTACAGTCAGTGCAGGAGAAGAGTCACTTCAAATATGCACTTCATCTCTTTCAGGCACTTACTTTAGGATGAGATGATTTGTGCCTCAAAAGCAGCTGCTTCTCCACATTACCTGTAAAAGGAATTTTTCTCAGATGGGAATGTCTACACTATAAATCTCTATGGCTTATATGTCTACACTTCATCAGATGAATCCCACTTCATGAATTTTTCAATATTTGTAGTCATTACATGAGGATTGGATAGTTTTTTAAAAAATACTCTATTACTTGAAGAGAAGCATAGGTTTGCTACAAAAATTACTGGACAAACTTCTATAACTTACGAAAATAAGACAAAGGATGTCTCATTAGGACAAACAGATGTGCTAAACGATCTCTGAACTCAGTGTCTTGACAATGAAAGTAGCCACATGGAATTATATCATATCGTTATTCTGTTCTTTATTTATTTAGTAGGTCAAACCTATGTGGCCATGAATTTCAAATCTACATGACTGTGAGTTCTGCTTCATGGCATTATACAACAAGCCCAGTTAAACAAACATTATGAGACATTATACATTCAGTGGAACATCCCTAGAGCTATATTGCCTAAAATGTTTATTTGTTTGTAAACAGCAGTTTTATTGCAACTTTTGAAGAAAGAAAGACTGCATTATACATTCTGTGTGTCTTTCTCTAGCAAGACCCTGCCTGCACCGCCCTGTTTCAAAGGGGTGCAAAAGGCGTTTGTTTTTTCTTGGAAGTCTGGAATTGCTCCTTTTCTATTTTTGGCAGATCTTGGAATTGAGTTTTATAGCAACAGAAAGCACTTTTGAAGTGATAAAAAATACATTTTTTACATTCATGTATTCATAAATTGTAAGAGCAAAAGCAACCATTATATTCACCCAGCCTGAGGCATTGATAGATTTACTGCACAGGAGCTAATGGACTAGAGCACAGTCCCTTTGAGATGACAGGAGAGAATTTGTGCAGCTTTTTTGCCTCTCTCCTCATCACCATCATGAGGGCAACCACCTCAGAGCTGCCTTGTTTAACACAGACCCTGCCTCTAGTCCAACTTGAAAGAACATTTATCTAAACACAACATTTTAGAGAAAGCCAGGCTGCTTTCCCAAGCACTCAGAGAAAGCAAAGGTCAGCGCACCCCCATCGCCCCAGAGCACCTCGACCACCTCTCCTTGACCCTGTTTGGTCTCCCAGCAGCACCAGGCACCCCAAAGCAGCAGTAGCTGCTGTCCCTGGGCTCAGGCTTTGTTCTTTACCTGCACAGCTCTCTCATTGGGATGTGAAGCACTTGGCCCCTGGGACTCAGCTTATTGCCTCATAAAGCAGGATGGCAGGATTATTAATGTGGCAGAACTGCAGGATTTTCCAAGCAATTTATGAGTTACCATGGCAGTTCATTAGCTCTGAGCCCAATGACCCCTTCCTGGCGAGCATGAATCAAGCAGGAGGCACGCACACATCTAAATGTACGACAGATATTCACATCAAAAACACATCCAAGGCTATATTTCCTCCATTTTGTTCAGCACATGTCTAACCGCAGCACTAGAAAGCCACCAGTTATCAGGACTGATAACCAACCCACTGAAACACATTTAGACACAAAGAAATCCACAATCCCCATTTTTTTTCTTTTATTCTCATCAAGCCATTTCTGATGGATGCCTGCATTTAAAGAACAGCAGGTCCTTAGCAGAGGGTTTATTTTTGCGGCCTCCATGGACTGCACGTCTGGCAGTGGGGACAGTGGACACTGAATGGCTCCCTTGGCTTTCAGTGCTCAGAACAAGGTTTCACTTTACACACAGACAAGACCCTCACCCCCACTCAAGGAAGGATTTGAGAAAATATTTAACTTTCATGGTAAAATTATCCGTAGGTCTTAAAATAAAGCACACACTTCAAGGCTTCCTTGAGTCCAAGTGGCATCATGTGCGTGAAAAAATTCCACAGGTTTTAA
The DNA here is from genome assembly GCA_013397895.1 of Origma solitaria. NCBI lineage: Eukaryota > Metazoa > Chordata > Aves > Passeriformes > Acanthizidae > Origma > Origma solitaria. Next base: position 932,445 of record VZRL01002246.1, read on the forward strand.
TGCAGTACTCAGTTAGGACTTCAGCATAGGCCAAAAAACCAAGTCTAGCAAACTAGAGAAGAAAGAGATATAGAGAATTAAAGGGAGCCTTTGAAGTTAATAACTGGACAATTAAGAAAATTAAAAGGTCGTGACCACAGTAAGTTTTATCAGTTAAGTACAAAACCTTGTACTTACTATCAAGTTACTCACAGATATTACAATTACAATGTTTTATACCAAAGAAAGAGAGACAAATGGAGATGTTTGGGGGAAGAGGGAGCAACGAGAGAAAGACTTCTAGTAAGTATTTATTGCATTCTTTTTGTCAATTGCATTAATGCTTTTTTCTTTTATTTTCTCCTCTAAGATTTTCAGGGTATTTTAAAGAAAAAGCAGAGTTAAATTTTTATATTTGCCTCTCTTACAGCTGCCACATTCAGAACTCAACCTCACCATGCCTTATGTGCTTCCCAGAATGAACTTGCCTTTTCCTTTTGAAAAAATAATTAATGTATTTATTAGTGCAATTATGGGAACCATATACTGGAAAATCCCACCTTCCACACCATTCCATTAGCTAAATCTGGCTTTGGGCCAAAATTTCATATTTCAGCTCCTGCCAAGGTTCAGGTTTGGAATGTTTTTGCGTTGGAGAATTTTTCATCTGTTTCCTTGGCTGGGCTAATGGCACCCTAATCCACATGAGAGATCTCTATCACATCAGGCTGCTGGGAAATTGTTTGCTTCAATCCTCTCGTACATACTCACGAACTGGTGGCATTTCCCTCTCAGCTGAGTGATGCCAACAGACCTAGAACCCATGGTGGAAAAGGATATAATTTGATATGGAGAACTGCTGACTTGAGACATTCCCACTGGCTGGAGTAATTACAACCAATATTTTAAAAATATACAGCTAGGCAAAAAGTTAAATGACACCTTTATTTAAGAACAGGTTCATCAGCAAAATCGTGTGTGTCTGGCAGGAATTCTCGTGTTGAATAAAACATGGAAGCTAAAGGAATGAACCTCCAAGAAATACAGAACAGGCTTAAAGAAAGCAAAGCTGTTGCCTCATCCATTTACCTCGTGGAGATCTGAACAGGGTGCAGCTCCTGCTGTCAGGCTAGAGAAGAAGAAGGTGGACATGATGACCTGAGAGACCTTGCAGATGTTCTCCTGCCAGGACTGGAGATAAGACACCTCCCTAGCTCTTCACTAGCCATTGTCAACACAAACACCACCAGCCTGTCACAGGATCCATCTCAGCTGTGATTTCTGCTAACAGTGCACGAGCTTTCAGTTAATATTACCTTTTGTCACTTCATAAATTACTTCCTCAGCAGAATTTTTTCCATAAGTTGCTATCAGAAGAAGACATATTGTTCTCTTTCCGGTCCTTCCCATGCTTTAGCACCAAAAGCAGAGTTCAGCTGCTCTGTCCCCACAGTTACTGAAGTTTCTCACATGGGAAATGTCTGCATGAAGCCTCTCCCACCCACATGGCCACGTCCATCAGTGTTCTGGCTCTTGCCACCTCTTCTGAAGCAATTCAGCAGGTCAGTAACACTGCCCAAGGACACATGGCACTTCTTCTCGCAAGGAAGACCAGTGACATGGTCCAAAGTGCTGACACATGGCAGGACATTTCTGCCACAGTCTGGCAAACAGGGAGTGACAGAGAGGAGCAGGCTGGCTGCACTGCCTGATCTTAGAGAGTGATGAGGAGCAAAAAAATTATTTGAAGTAGCAACAAAAAGGGTTGAAGTGATACTAAGAGAAACCCATTTGGACACCCATCACATTTCCCAAGCTGTACCAGGGTCACTGTATCTTTCACTGCTCTCCAGGAAACAGCAGCAAGGGACCATGTGTTTCCAAGTGCAAGAGGTGGGAAACAGGGACATGTATCGAATATAAGCCATAGGGAAGATCAGTCATGTTCATTTGTCACAGCCTGTCCCCTTTCACTCCCACAGATTTGGTGAAAGCAGGAGAGCACTATACCAGAAGCCACAGTGTATGCAGCTTTATGGAAACCTGAAACAAAGAGACAGCAAGCAGGAGGTTTCCTACACTGCTCATTCTCTAGGCCATGAGAATATCAAACTGTTTGGTTTTATCATTTCTTCTAAAAGAATTCCAGGACTTAGTTCTCTCTGGCACAAGCACATGGAACTGGAATTTGATTTCTTGTTTATTTCATTTTCACATTTTGAAGGACTTTGCTCTTTGAGGCGAGAAATATGCGTCTGTTGATCACAAAATCCAGCTCAGAGACATGTCTGAGATCATGGTTTTGAAACGGAGCCATGGCCACCTTCAAAGGATGAGGCAGATTTCACCCACAGAAAAGCAAAACGTGCCATTTTGTGCTCTCAAGCATGACTCATTTCCTGATGCAGTTAGGCTTGGACTAGAGAGTTAAGGTCAGATTAAGAGATCATTTGCGCCTTTTGTAGTGGACTTTGAGACCAGGACCACAATGCCAGAATATGGCTTGGAGGCCTTTGAAGGAGAAATCCTCTTGGAAACACAACATGGGGCTCTGTTTGTTTTCCCTGGATTTTTGAGGGATGGAGCTCCTGTTTTTCCTGCTGCATTGCCTTCACTTCTGTCAAATCCCTGTGATGATAAGCTTCTCTCCAGTCTTTTTATGAGAAAAGTGATATAAAAACATCACCTTCCTGACTAGAAAATTCACAGGGCTTTGCTGGATAGGCTTGCTACTTCTTGCTGCATCACTTCAAACAAAACCCAACCTTCCTGCCACTCCTGCCAAATGAAACAACAGCCAGGGGAGCTCAGAGCCTGATGCTCCTGCATCAGTCTCTGCTCTTCAGGCACTGCACATCTACCATGCTGCAGCCACTACGCAAAATGCAGTAGTGACTCTGTCCCAAATGCGTTCTGTCACACTCAGCATCCTGCAGTTACACACAGAGACTAACCCACAGACACATTGCTGTCTGAGGCCACAGAGAGCTTCTCCTTTGCTACATTCTCCACTGTCTGCTTAGCGCATTCAGTACAGCACCAAAATTTCCATCTTCCAGATGGCTGCAGAAAAGAACACAGAGAGAAAGAGACTGAGCTGATCCTAGCGACAGCTATGTAAGCAAAGCCCTGACGGAAATATTTTCAAATATGTCAGCTACAAATGACCAAAATGTCATCACAGTAAGAAGACAGATGTTGTTTTTATACCACAGAGTTCAGAAAGGAACAATTTTTCCTCTGTTGCAAAATAAAGTGACTAGTCAGGTAGGAGCACAGTGTCTAATCAATGCTATGACTTAAGCTCCCAGATGAGAGCTCTAACTGTTTGGGGTTTTTTGTTGTTTTTTTTTTAAATAACAGTATTTTGTTAGAAACATGCTTGCACTGTTTACCTGAAGATTTTGGGAGTGATTTTCTAATATCACAGTGGACGAGTATGGATTGGTAGTCACCTGATTCTACAATACAAAATTAAATACAGAACAAAGTAATAGGTGTCCTAGTGATAACCACAGCTTTGCTGCAGGATGCCAACATTCAGTGTGTAAACATCCTCTGAACAGATTGACTTCACCGCCAGATTTTCCTGCCTTGAAGAAGCAGCTGAATGGGTTAATAAAATATCATTTCCACGATTTCTGCTGTTTCTATCAAGCTAATGAGTACAAAAAGTGACAGAATTAAACCACTCTGGTGATCCAAACCTTTCCCTTGTCGACCAAATAAGAATCACCATGAACCAACTGGAAGTTCAACAACTTTTTGCATCTCATTTTTCTCCACACACCACTGTTCAACAAACATACACCCCAGTGAGAGTTAAAGTAAGAAAATTTTGTAACTTACCACAAGTGTAGATGACATTAAGATGCTTTTGGATGCCTGGGTAGCAAGGATCTCCAAATTCGTAGGTGCTGGCATATATGCTGCAGCTTCTTTTCCCGTGACAGCGCTTAATCATGAGCTGGAGAGCAGTAGCTGACTGACACTCTAAAAGGGAAAAATAATACCTACCTGTGAATATTCATCCATTCACAACAGCAAATGCCCAAAAATAATTTACCAGATACAGACTGTGAGAGCACATGCAAGATTCCCATATTTAAAAGTCTTTGTGTTTATGTGGAAAGGTGTGTGTGACTCTAACACATCTCTAATAAATTGAAAGAACACTGAAGAATAAGAAACCCCCACACATCCATACAACGAAGGCTGCAAATAAAAGATGTTTAGTCTTTGTAACATCCACAAGAGGTGTCTCAAACCCCCCTCTCTGGCCCGTGCTGAAGACAAAGGTAATCAGCGTCCCTGTCTGCTCTTAGAAGTTGTATGTCTAAATCTTACCTCATATCATGAATTTAGAATATGGAAAGTTCCAAAAGTAAGTATTTTCCCAAGTATTTTTTTCTACCAGATGGTTGTGCCTGTTTTCTCACCTAGGGTAAGAACAACCTTCACAGGCAAGGTCTTGAGCTTTTAGGTGCAAGACTGACAGTTTTCTTTCACTGTCCACCCAGGAGCAAGCTCAGGGGGAAACTGGCAAGGAAACATTTATTCAGCATCGAATTGTTGCTAAAAAGAACAAGACAGCTACAGAGAATGGAATATAAACCCCTTTAGGTCACTAATTTGGAGGCAGGGAAAGGGAAGATGGACCTCAAAAGGTATTGAGTGCTAGAACCAGACCAACAATAAAAGCCATGACAGACATGGAAAAGACACAGAAAACCAAGCCTAGAGGGTAACATGTCTTTTTTCTCAAATCAAAGGCAGCATTTTACTTCACATGCTGCAAATGACAAAAGGAGAAGGCTCCATGTGAACATTTTCATACTGAACCACCCAAACTTCCTTAGGGTATTTCTGATCCAATGAGTGTTAGAGGCTCCAGTGGAAACATCTGGCATGTAGCAATCCTGATTCATTGTCTTTTTGTGAATGTCCAGTTACAGAAACTCATCAAATCTAAGTGCTGCAGAGGATTTAATGGAGGGTGCCTATTCTTTTTGTTTATTATTGTTCTCACACAAAACAGAGAACATCCCACAGCTGTCTGCTCAGGGGCCTTGTCCTCTGGCACAGGAGAATACCATATGCATGGGAGTGTGTGGAATTACCCATTACTGGTCTTGTGAGAGGCACAAGAAGCCTTTTGCATCCAACATCCCCAGCCTTTGGGACATTCCTCATGTAGGATTATGTGTGCACTAACAAACTAGAGACTCTGCTCTCCATCTTAACGGATTGGATTGACTCTTCAGGTGCCAAAGCTGTAGATTCAGCACACTGAAAATGCTTCCAGTTTTATTAGTCATATACCCTTACACTAACATCAACAGTTTTTCTAGCCATCACTAGTTGTGTCCTGGTACTGATGACCTCCTTTCTCCCATGCAGTTCTGATCAGGCCATGGTCTCCATCCCTATTGATTTTAGTGGCAGTGTCTGTATTAGGAAGCCAAAGGGGGCTAAACTGTGGACACGCCTTTATTCCCTTTAAGCGCTACCCTGTACCTCAGAATGATTTTGCCAGCTAGCATTACTCCAAACAGGTGATACTGCCTGAGATATAACAGGGTTAGTCCTAATAGTCAGTTTACAGAAGGCCCCCATCATATTTTGGATGGCAAAGCAGGAGTATGTGGTGGAGGGTTTAGTTGCATGGACATGAGGTCAGCCACCCCAGGGCCAGGCAGCAGAGTCTCTCACTGTACCCAAAACAGAGCAGCTGATGTGTCCATGGCAGGTGAGCACAATCTCAAGGTTACCTTTATCAGGCAGTACCTGTCCACGATACACACTGAAAATAGCATGTCATACTGCCCACAGGGAGTGGTGGGACCCTGCTCTAGACCCTTAACCAGCCCAACGATCAATGCAGATGTGGCTTGAGTTACAAGAGCCTCTTCCACATAGCCCAAGATACCCACATTCTTCTAGATCGTTCCATCTGCCAGAGAAAGTCCTAACACTGCAATTCTTCATGGATTTTAGCAGTGCCCAGCCTGCCCAGCAGTGCCCAGCCTGCACTGTTTGGGTACACATTCACTGGTAAATGCAAACTTACCCTGGACCATCTCTGGCCCTGAAGACAGCTGCAATGACACAACCCACAGAGTGGTAATAAACACTCTTATTCTCCAGATCAGACTGATGATGCCCAGACCCTGTCTTACAGCCAACCTCAAACTGCCCCTGGAAGTGCTCAAGGCCAGGCTGGATGGGGCTTTGAGCAACTTGGTCCTAGTGGAAGGTGTTCCTGCCCATGGTAAGGGGATTGGAACAAGATGATCTTTAAGGACCCTTCCAACCCAAACCATTCCAGAATTCTATGATCTTCTGGACTGCCTAGGAGAGAGTTATCTGGGCCAAGGCAAGGAACCATGCCCTGGACCATCTACAACTTCACAGTATAGATTTATCTCCAATACCTGTACCCTGACCACTCATTTACCGGTATACATGTAATCCTAGATACTCAGCTTCTTTGGGCACACACCAGGCCTCCATAGTCACAAATATCAGCAATGAAGTCCTCAACTCTCTGATTGCCAGGCTGCTCCAACTCAACCTGCACCAGCCAAAATGAACAGAAAAGTAGAAGGGACTCTCTATGCTTCAATTACAGGTGAAGATGAAAGCACCAAGATTGTAAAAGCTTCTTTTACATGGACTTTTTGCAAAGCTTAGTATCAAAAATATATCCGGTGGGAAACACTGCCTTCTGGGACTGTGGCACATAAACCATCCAATGATTTAGTTGAAAGCAATATCTGGAGCCTATCTACTCCAACCTCCTGCCCAAAGAACAGCTGGCTTTGATGTTACATCAGGTTGCTCAGGAATTTACCCAGGCAAGTTTTGAAAATCTCCACAGAGAATTATTTCCCAAACTCCTTGGACACTTGATCCTGGGCTAAGCCCCTCTCCAGGTGAAGAATTTTTTCCTTGTATGTAATCAGGTTTCTATTGTTTCAACTTGTATGCTTTGCTTTTGGTGTTCATTTGCTGTTTTCTTCTGGGTGTCTCCAGGAAGAGTCTTCCATTGAATCACCAATTCCTTAGTAAACAGAAATTAGATCCCACCCTGAGCTTTCTCTTCTAGAGACTGAATAACACTGTGTCCCTCAGCATTCCCCTCTGTGCTGTGTGTTCCTGACCCCTGACCAGCTTGGTGGAGCTTCACTGGACTTGCTCCTGTTTTTCAACATATCTCTTTACCTGGAGAGTCCCAAACTGGACATTTTAGTATTCCAGTTAAGCTGTAACAATTGTCCTGCCCAATTTGGTACCACCTACAAACTCTATCCCATTATCCAGGTCATTACTGAAGATTTCAAGCAATCTCAGATTGTTTTTAAGTGGCTGCCCATGTGACTTTAATATAACATGGTTAGAAGTTTCTTTTAGTACTCAATTTCCTTGGCTCTTGCTGCAAACAATTTAAGCAAGTCTTACTATTTTCCTGACTTTCAGACCCTAATGAACACCAGAATCTGGTGAATGCAGGAGTCGCAGAAAGTCATCTGAGGTGCCCATGTTCCAAGATCCAGTTAAATTCTACTGACAACAACGGGATCCCACATAGTAAATCCAAATACTCTTGTCATTTTCCCCACGGTAAGACCTGAGCCATTCTCTTGGAAACAGTCACATTTTTCTAGGCCTGAAAAAAATAAATGGGGTCTAGGCACAAATTCTGACCATTCACTTCAAAGGCTTCCTTTTGCTCACAACAGGGAATTTTCCCTGGGTTTCCCTCCACACAATTTCAAAGCAAAAGTGCCTTGTGTATTCCCATAAATGCCGCAGCAAGCAGCCTACAGTGTTTTGAGGGAGGACTGCAACAACACTGAAATTAGCTTTGTCTCCCGTCTTGGATTTCTTGGTCTGTCAACATGTTCATCCTCCACAAGCACATTGAACTGGAAAATGTAAGAGCAGCAATCAAAATCTCCAAATGGGACCATCTTCCTTACACACTTCAAAGGGTTTGTGATAAGGAGTTCATTTAGCTGGATGCCAAAATGTCAAACTCAAGCATCTTTACTCCCTCACTAACTAGCTCTGAAGATGTCAATAGCACATCTGAGAGGTGCTGAGTGATAGATGAGACTACAGCACCTTCATAAATCACAGTCGTCGCCATGTCATTCAGAGCTCTAGAAGGGACAACATGATATTTTCTTTTACCCCTGGGTCTCAGGCTTATAAAAACACTGAACTTCACTCCTGTTGGATGTTATGAAGTGCACGTAGATAATTTAACTTCCAAATGTAAATAAGTCCCTGGGGAACTCACTGAAGTTAGAGCTCCAATTATATTAGTACCCCTTCAGAAGGTGATTCCAGGTCGGAAGTTCTCACCTCCAAGTGTCCATCCTCAGAGCTCAGAGAGGCAAGAAAGCAGAGGAGTTTTATCCATAAATTAGGCAGTTAGCCTGCCAAAAAGATGTAGGGAAGCCAAGCCCAGCAATGTGGTGCAGCAGAGTTGGGCTGTGGTCCCCTTCAGCTGGCCAAATTCATTTTTCCCAGGTCTTCAGAAGAGGGAGACTAGACATGGCACTTCTTGTAGCAGATGTCATGCTCTTTCAGGGCAACATTACTGCTGGACTCGACCATCTTGGAGGTCTTTTCCAGCCTTAATGATTCAATATTCTAAGATCTCCTTTCTTCTGCTGCTTGTTTGCTTGCTAAATGCGAATTCCAAATGTTTCATGAGTTACCACCCTGGCACCAGTGACAAACAAGTGATCCCATGTGTCAGAGATGTGGGAAGGACGCTCACAGTTGCCAACACCATATCACTAAGTCTGAGGCAAGCACTGCTAAGCAGAGCCAGGCCCCTGCCGAGAACCTCCTAAAGCCCACAAAGCTCAAATCCCACAGTACAGCAATAAAAAGTGCTTTAAGACCTCATAGATGATAGAGAGCACTCTTGGAGAGGTTGGGCCACAGTTATCCTTGGCTTTCATTAGTCTTGGATTGCTTCAGTACTCTGCCAGAGAGCAAATATGAATCCTGGCTATGGTGAAACTTTCACATGTGAAAGTGTTTAAAGGTATCAGCTGTGCTTTTCGAATATGGTATTTTCAGCTAAAGTTGGGGCTGTGGGGAGAGTGGGATCAGCTCACTTTATTCTCTTTACCTCTGGCCTCACTTTCTAGAAGTTGCACGTCCCTCGAGCCTTGCTCCTGGTACAAGGTGAATTCCTTTTCCCAGGATCACTTCACAAATGCAGATCACTGGCCAGTTTGACTTCAGTCAAACCCTTAGTCTAAGCCCTCAGTGGGAAATTCATCTTACCAGTTGCATTTTGTATGATATGACTCTTTGATCTACTCTATCAGCGCAGCCTCTGTCAGGGTAAAAACCCAAACCAGGGCAACAGAGCCGAGATGGAGGATTTTACCGGCTGCAGCTTGCAGACATTGGCTTTAAAATTGGAATTGGTCTCAGTGATGTAATGTCCATATCATCGAGCTCACCACAATGAATGGATTTTAGTCAGTCTAAGGCTGCTTCCCAGCATGACTATTTCTTTATTACTTCTTCCTGGTGGAAAAAAAAAAGGAACTGGAGCCAACGCCTATTAATCATATCCTTTATTTTGGTAACTCAGTGTTACTTGTTTTTCTCCAGTAAGGGTGACACATCCAAATCTGAAATCCAAGCCATACGTTGCTGTTTTTGACTGCAAAACCTATCTGGATTTGAAAGAATGTTTCCAAACTCTTTAATTTTTTGCATTTTGGTAACTCTTAGATGCTCTGGTGGAGATCAGAGCCTCTCCCAAGGCAGCACCCATCACAGATGGATCCACAAACAGATTTACAGACCGAGTTTTGAGAAGGGTGACTAATCCCACAGTGCGGTTGGGCATATTGCAGATGTTTGAGAACATCTGTTCATCTCTTTATCTGCTCATGGTCAGACTCACCTGGCACAGCCACACTGAGCCTGCAAAGGTGCGTCCCTGCACAGATGAGACAGGCTCTCCAGGGCAAGCAGGACCACACACAGCTGGACAGGTGAATGTGTTAGTGTGCTGTGAAGCTGCCAGGTAGGAGTTTTCCACAGGCTGTCCGTGGATCTGGAGAGGCAGCATGGCATGGAGATCAGCCCAATACTAACATGCACACACTTCAAAAAGAAAGAAAAATGGAGCCTGAGAAAAATTCCCACCTCCTTGTAAGAGCATGAGTCAGACTGAGTCTTTCAATTTTCAAGAAAAATGGGGTACTCGTTCTACTTTTTTCAGCCAACAAAGTATACAAAGACCTTGAAGTGTCAAAAGGGCCAAATGACTGGCCACAATTAAAGGCCTCAGGAAGGGAATCACTGCCTAAAATACTATTCCCAGCAGTGCATATGAGGTTAGTGATTAGGAACTGGAACAGGATTGGTGGTACCTGATCAAGAGACAAATTCTGTGGGATGCTTTGTCTCAGTGTAAAGGCATCAGGAGCAGACCCACATCTCGAATTTAAACCATTAGCAGAACTCTAGCTTTCCTTCCTCTCTTTTGAAAAGCAGGTGAAAGGATCAACTTAAGATAAATTTTCCCTTGAGGTAAGTAATCTACAAACAATTGACAGCTCGAGGAGAACACTCTTCCCAAACAGGATTTTTCTCCAAAACACACAGCCTGATTCCCTGTTAAAGGACAAAAGAGGAAAAGTTACTTGCTGGGAGCTATGAATCTGAAAGCACAGAATGAAAGATGGAAGATGTAGGAGTCAATTAACTAAGAGGGGAGAAATTTAGTTCCTGCAAAGAAAGCTGACAGATGTCTGAACCAGTGCTGTGGTTATCCACTTGTCTGCCAAAAGAGAAAGCAAACTTCAATGGAAGAGCAAAAAGGACATAAGCAGGAAGTAACTCCAAACTTGCAGGTGAGGCAACTCCTTAAATTCCTTCATGTTTTACCTAGGAGTGACTGCCTCAATCTGCAAAAGAACCTCTGTCATAAGCAGGATGGAAGGAAGCTCTCCTGGTTTGGGACGGTTTCTCATATATTTTAAAGATGCTCCATTAGCTGATACAAACATCAGCTCCTTCATAAAGGAGCAGCTGCTAGAGGTGCCTAAGCCTCTGCTTCAGCCAAAATTAGCCATCCAGCAGCCTGTGAAGGATGTCTTCATGGAATCTCAATGAGTCAGTCTGCACTCCCAGCAGTATATCAAATCTCAGGCATTTTCCACTTAGCCCATGCCCATTAAGTCTGATGTTCTCTTTAAAAGCCAGTGCAAAAGACTGTTACTAAAGATGGATTTTGTACACTTTCTCTCTCCGAGTGCAGCCTGGGGAGGTAATTTCTTTATCAATGTAAAGCTGTCACACAGTTTCATTTGGGTTTAACTGAAATACATTGGATTTCCCTTCCTTGCTGTGGCAGACAAGCCCCTTAGAGGACACAAGAAGTGATTTGGGTCTAGATCCCCAAGGAGTGTAGACAACAAAAGCAAGAAAACCAAACTGCATCCTTAAGACCAGCCAATGTGAAGATCAACCAATGAAAACCAAAGACTGCCCTTAAACAAAAATGGTAGAGAAGCAGATGTGTATTTACACATATAGGAGAAGCTTAGGAGCAGAAATCCAAAACAATTAAAAGGTGAAGTTGCCTGTTGGTATTTGTAAAATTATAAATGGTCAACATCATCGTTACAAATAGCAGCAGAGAATTTCACGTTGATACAGCTGTATATAGAATGTATGTCTTGCACAATGTCACTGAAAACAACTGGCTAGAAAGGAAATCTATATCCAAACATTAGAAGGACGTGCAGAGAAGGCCAGGTTTAGATTTTAAAAGTATGTTTTACAGAAAGAGAGAGAAAAATTAGTCACCACACAGTTCATAAAACTTTGGCAATTCAGCAGTAGGCCAGAAAAGAGAAAATTATCTTAAAAGAAACCAATCACATTTAGAGACTGCGACTAAAGGATCAATTACAGGTTTAATTACAAATTCTATAGTTACATTTAGAAACACTTGGTTTATTAATGTGGACATAAATCATCTTATCACCCTTGTATCTGGAACCAGATACAGTATATAAAATATATGATACTCCAGTTTTGCAGGGTCTGACTCAGAGTGTGCAAAGTTGAGCGAATTAGTAACATTTCCTGGGTTTGGGGGCTGAGTGAGAATCTGAGAACAGCTTCAAACATGGCTCCAAGGAGTCTCAGAGAACAAAGAAGTTTTGGTGTGGCAATGACAGTTAAATTTTATTCTTTAATTTGCAGCAGAGTGGATCGTGGGCTGCAAGGCATTCACGGTAAGAAGCAAAGAAGGTAACAGCTTTAGCATCACTCAGTAGAAGATAGAGATAGTGCTTTCAATGCATCTGCCACTCTATGTAGTCCTTGAGTCCATTTCTCCTTCCTAATCATTACAGCCCAAAAAAAGTTTTTTCCTGAATGTGGAAATAGTCAACAAGTGCATACACCTAGGCTGAAGCAAGGTCTGAACTTCAGAAGCTGCAGGGCTGGCCCATTTTCTAAAGAGATTACTCAGCTGACACAGCCTGCAAGTCACTTCTTGCCCTTGGTTCCTAAAATAAAGCATGGCGTGCCTGCAAATTCACAGGTGTCACATTACCTTTGCTTCTCAGGCTCAGAATTCACCATCGTGGCAATTTTGCAATATTTTTGAGTGACATCGGAATTACTTTAAGAGGAACTTATCAGTTTTGAACAAGTTACACTGGTTTTCATTCAGAGCAACTCTGTGGAAACCAATTGAGATGCTACAGATTTAAATCTCTCAAATTCTGCCCTTTTATTGTTACGATTATATTTTGGGTTTGCTTTTAACTAATAGTTGGGCAATAAGCATCTTTTATAAGATCAGCCACTAAATAAGTTGATATTACTGATACAAAAATACCCGCTACACTTCTTCAAATATCATACAAATAGCATCACAGAGCCTGCTAGTTCTATTTAAATTACTACTTTCAGAGTTTTTAATTACAATCACTGCATGGGGTCATACTCTACTGTAAACAGCATTTCAAAACCAACTTGAACCTTGGTTTAGAGAAAGATCTTGTCCAGACTCACATTTGAATGGACTATTTCAATTTTTTTTTTTAAATAGCTATTGTGTGCATATAAAAACAACTTTATATAAATCACTTTTATGGCTATATGGAATCCAACAATAGTTGGAGTTTTCTAGAAACAGCTGTAAAGTGATTTTAATTACCTCCTGGTGTTTTGAGACAAAAAGTGAAACACATAAAGTATCTAAAATTGAAAAACAACTTTCTGAAAGCAGCCTTTGTCCCACTTTAACTCAGGATTCTAAATGGGAGCTGCATTTCAATTTAAATTTAATAAGGTACGATATGTGAATTAAACAGCAACTGATGTTTATTTAGCCTTCAGATATGGATACTTGTGGGTTTTATTGCATACAAACAGATTGGCCTCTAAAAACATGTTCTTAATCATGAGCTATACACATAATAAAGTCGTTTCTGCCCTGAACGTGAACGAAGCATACATGGAGTCACACCTAGGGGAGGGATGCTTTGGAAGCCTGGTGTGCTCTGTAGAGAGTCTGAGCCCCCCAGCTGCTGCTCATCTCACAGACCCAGCACTGCAGCTGCCTCAAAGGCCAGACAGGGGAGCCAGGATGAAGCACAAGAGTTTTTCAGCCACTTGGATCGCTAAAGGTTGGCCATGCTCCATGGCTTGTCTGACCAGCACAGATTTCCATGGATACCCCACCCCTTCCCACTGTCCCAGTCACCCTCTGCTTCCCCCATCAATGCCAGAGGTTACTACTCCTCATTAGTCCACATCCACACTTTAGAGGCCTTTTCTTTTTAAGCATTTGACTTAAGACCAAGGTTAGAGCACAACCACAACCTTGTACTGATGGAAACAAGGTGGAAAATTATCATGGATGGTGAAGCAGAAAAGAGCCAGAAATGCACAGCTGGAGGGACAGCAGTTTCTTAAAACCAGCTCTTGAGCTGGTAGGAAGATGTACCCTGGAATAAAATGGATTTTTTACTGCATGTATTTCATATTCATTCGCATGCTAGATCTGATCACAGATAAACAAACTAGAAGGGTCCATTATTTATATGGTGTAATAAATATTTATATGAGGACTCTGCTTAAGTGATATATACATCTGCATTAAGAGGGGAAAATCAAAACAAACTGGGTTGGATCACCTTCTGTCACTGCATTAGAATGAAACATGTCAGGGAATGACCACCTAAAGCACTGGCTCATTTGCTGAACTCCTTCCTCTGCTCTTCCATTATCAGATCCCATGAGTTAGAGAGTGCCACCGATCATCTGAGTTTCCTCAGGGCTTTGTAAACACATTCATTTTTCCCCTTTACAGAGGCACAGGAGAGAACTTGAATGCTAAGTGGCATGGACATTTCACTCTCAGCACACTACTCAGCTCAACCCACACCCCAGGACACACAGCAAGGCTGGGGAGCCAGGCTTCCCACGATCTTGCTCCAAAACCAAGCCCAGATTCCTTCTACTCAGGATGAGCAATTAAATTGTTTCGGGCTTTTTGTGTACTTGACGGAGAGAGACAGGGCCCTTGAGAAGGAGTCTTGGATCCTGTGTTAGAGGTCAGCTCAACATGTCCATCTCACTCTCCGTGGTTCAGGGGGGAGCTACTGTAAAATGAATAATGTGAGCAAGTCAGGTGTCCTGAATATGACCAAAGATATTGCTCCACTAAGCAATAAAAAGGGTAATCATTTCACATCCCAGTTCTTCCTCCTCAGTCTCCTAATTAGATCACTACCTTGCACTCAGATAAATGTAGGAAAAGGCCATTTTTTAAATTGCTTCTCTTGAAATAAACAAGCCACTTGGAGATGCAGGCAGAGGCAGCTGTAAACAGCAGGAAAAAGGGGCAAAGGGCTCACTTGGCTGGGGGATATTAATGGTTCATTGCTTGTAAATAGCCCTTTCCCCAGAGACCTCCCCACGCTCTGTGTATGCTCTCTGCACATGCTGGCAGCAAAATGGAGGCTTTATTAAGAGAGTTACAAATAAGGTCAAATTCTTTTAGGAGCTTTTCAGAGTTCCCAAGGCATTCAAGGAGGGGTCCAGCTGTTTGCAGGGGTTTCCCATTACGGTCAGAGACACAAGTTTCAGCATGTTTCCAGTTCAAAGAGGATCCTGGCAGATTTTCACTTTAACATGACAGGGATAGGATGAAGTCCTTCACAATAACTTTCTCTTCACAGATGCTAAGCACATTCATATAGACAAAGAGATGGCTTGTGTCTGGCATGGCATGGCATGGTGTGGCATGTGAAGTGTGACTTGAGGATCTTTCGTCACCCAAAAGCAGCACAGCCACAGCTGGGTTAAAAGGACAGCAACACCAGGATACCTCAGAGCACCTAATGGAGAACCCAGGAAATTCACTGCTAGTGGACTTCATCTCCTCAGCACTTCTTCAGGAGTACAAGGTCTTGTTTTTAAAGGCAGAAACAACACAAATTGAATTGGTTTACCTTACATATGCAGTATTAGTATTAGGCCACCTCTCCTCCCCGTCTTAGGCCTCAGTTCTTTAAAAGCCTCACCTGTAAAAGCTGAAGATTTCTAAATTCAATCCAAATGTGCATTTTGTCCACAGAAAGAGAAATGCAATCAAATTTTCTGAACTGTTTTTCATTAGGAGAGGAAGAAGAGACAATCTTCACCACTTTTGGGGCAAGTACGACTTCTCCACTCATCGAGTAGCTCAGGCTGCGTGGATATAAATAATCACTGTGATTGTGCAGGGCCTACTTCCCAGCAAAAGGCCCTTTGCCAAGGCTCAGACTTGACACAAATCATCAGTCCCATGAAATTCCAACAGAATAAATCTTCCATGTACAGAACAGAGCTGGGTTCTGCCTTACAGGAACTGGATGTTGCTGCAAAGTCTGACTCCTCCAGTCGTGTTTGTAAGATCATCTCGTTGTGAATGTCTGGGATCAAAGGCTGCCATGGAGCAGCCCTCCCCACACTGCAGGGCTGTGGAAACATGCAGGGTGATGTTCTCCAGCTAGCAAAAGCTTTGATTTATAAATTGTGATGTTTCCACCTGCTCCTGAAGGAACAGAGTTGCCTCTGGGCTAGGCAGGTCCGTGAGAGGAGCACCATGTCTAGAGCAGGCTGGGGGACCCTGAGTGCTGCTCCCACAACCATTTGTGGCAGCTGCGAGCACAACCTGCTCCCGTCACTGCTGTAGCTGCAGGCAGGACTGGGATTTTTGCAGGGTGCCGTGGGGAAGCACAGTGTGAATATGCTTTTTGCTGATTGGGGTGGGAGAAGGATCCTACAGCAGCTTCTCCTGTGGGGCCAAGAGAAGTGCTAACTACAGCCACAACTCACCTTGCCATCCCTGCATCCCTGGAGCATTGTCCCACTGGATCAGCTCACACAGGCAGATGGAGGAAAGGCCATGATAAGCAGATCCCCTCACCCCCAGGGGATCAGTGAGCTGTTCCTGAAGAAACCTGGACAACCACTCCCAAACATGACTGGGATTTAAGGGCTGGAGCATTGTGAATTGGGGATGATCACCTGCTTAACCCCAATTTTCTTTTCATTCAGCTCACCCCCATCCCCACAATTCACCCAGGATTTCAGCATGCAAGGAAACATCAGCATCAACAGCCATAGTCTGTCTTTCACCCTGCACACACAGTGCCCAAATGCCTGGGAATACCTGGGGAAGTCACTGCTCCATGCTGAGCTCCTCACATTTCCTCCCCAGCCCTGCAGGCATGCAGCCAGCAGATGCTCCAGGCACCCTTCCCACCCTCCCTTTGCTGTCATGCAGGCAGGACATACCTACTCCCACAGCACTCCAGGAGCACCACAGTGGCTTAAGATACTTGAGACCCCAGCAATTCCAAAAATGTGGATGTTTGCTCCTGTCCAACAACTCAGTCATTTTTAGAGTCAGTTCACAGCTTAAAACCTTGAGCTGGATTTTTAGTGTAAAGCTTCCTCAGCATTCCCATCCCTGACTTGATATTACAGAGCCTAGTACTGAGCCTGCTCTTGTATTTGCATTTAAGAGCTGACAGTGGAGGAAAACCCTACCTCATCCCAGCAGCAGACTGTGTGCTGCACTCTAGGATCTGACACCTCATTTCCTTGGGCAAATATCCCAAATCTGTAGAGCTCACAAGGGCAGTTTGAGAGCAGCAGGGTGTACAGGCACTAGAGATCTTAAAGACCGTGCAGCTTGGCGGTCAGGTCCCACTGCTTGTCCTCCCTGTTTGTGCCTCCCATCCCATTTTCTGGTGCCACACACCCTACTCTCAGCCAGTACAAGTTTTGTGACTTAGCATCTGGGAAAAGAAGGGTAAAATTTTATCCTTTGTGGCTTCACATAGTTTTTGTTCATGCTGACATTGAAGAGGGGGGTCCTGTTCTGGTACCTTGTTCCTGGTAGGTGCCTGATCCTGCTCTCTCAGCAAGGACAAAGCAGTGGGGTGCTCAGCCCTGCTCCAGAAACCCATCTTGTTCCACTGACTTAGCAAGTTTTCACCACAGCAACCAGTGCACACACTCAGCCCATCCCAAACACCACACCAATGAGGTCCAGGCTAACCTGTCACACACATCTGTTTTGGCTTCTGCTACCTGGCAACTGGAGGGCTACAGGAGCACATCCAGGAACGCTGGTCACCTCAGGATAAAGGAGATAACTTTTTGCAGGGTGTTGACTCTGCTGTCATGCAGCTCACCCTTGGGCCTGGGTAGGAGACCCTGCACTGCTCAGCTGTGCTGCAAGTGCTCAGATTTTCACAGCTACAGAAGAAAGGCACTTGCCATGCTGCACAAATAACCTGACTGGCCTCATTCCACCTGTGGGTTTCTACTGACACCCATCATCTGCGTATCATATTTCCAAGCACTCACTTGACATGCTTCCATTTGAATAGCATTTAACTCCTTAAGGACACTGCATTGGCAGCTGTGAAGCCAAAGATCCCCAGATACAGCTGAACAGATCCCAGCACAGGCAATAGCAGCAGATCAAACTTCCTTGTGCAGTCTCCTCTGAAGCCTTTCCCTCTCTGGAGGCAATTCCTTTGGGAAACCAGTTAATTCCCTCTCACCTCTGCAAATAAAAATTATAAGGAATGCTGAGCACAAGATTTTGTACTGTGACTGTTGCTCTCTCTGCCACAGCCTAAAATATTCAAAGTCATTTCACATTGGCCCAAGAACAGACAGTTCCAGTGAATGTTTTTCAATTATTTATCTTTAACTCATGACTGTAAGAGACTCTGATAGCCTGAGAGTAAAGAAGCTACTTGGAGGTACTGTAAGCCAACCATAACATGATGAAACTTAACAACTTGCTTTTTGAATTTGCTCCCTTGCTTTAACTTCAGTAAAAGTTTAAATGCAATGTCAAGGCTTCAGTGGCTGCAGATGGTACACGACATCCACTGACAAGATGCTTGTCCATACTACGGGTAGAGGTTCAGTGTGTGAACCACCAGGAGGACAGAAAATTGAACAAGAAATTCAAGCACCTTCAAGTATATAATCTGATGAATCTGAAAAGCCTGTGGCTTGGTAACTCAGCCAGCACCTATAGCTGCACCTCAATTTGTCGCTCATGCTGAAGCTCACTGCTGGCTGACAAGGTACCACACATCAGGAGCTCTACCATGGCACATTGCATGTCCCAGTCCTGCTTTTCTAATCACGATCGGTGCCAGCTCTGCCGTGACAGTAAATGAAATCACCCTGCCCACATCAGCCTGTGAGCCAGCCATTCCCCTGCTTACCAATCATGGGCATCCCTAGGTTTTGGTACGGGCACTCCAGGCTGCCTCCGTGTGTCCTCCCAAAGAGAGCAGAGTAAATGGCTATCACCATGCTCTTCTTACAGCTCAGCCTCAGCTTGTCATCTTCACAGGCTACTTTGCTCTTGTATTCATCTGGAAGGAAACAAACACTTTATTACTCAGCCGATCCAGAGGTGGGCTCCCAGCGGGGCGGGACCCTCTCACCTCCACAGGGTGAACTCAGTGAGGCAGCAGCGATTCTGGGCCCTCATCCAGGGGTGCACATCAGCTCCCAGCACAACCCCAGCCTTAGCACCACATCTGCTTCAGGAGCTCTCATGTCTCCCATCACACATTCCCTCTCTGGCATAATCAGCACATTTAATGAACATATTTTAACCCAGTATGTGTCAGTTCTGTTAAAGAGCCAATAATTTCATTCTGCAGACAAACAAGTGAGGAGGCATGGCATTTGAGTGTATTCTACATGGTAATATGGCAAGGGAAGGTAAAAGCTGATCTTTAGGAATCTGTCTCATCCATGGAACAGCCCTTTATGTGCCAAACATTTATTCTCTATCACAGCAGTTCAAATGCAAACATAATCACACTCCATGGCTTTTTTTCACAGGAGTTTTTCCATGGCAGATTCAATAGAAGCTCTACTAAATTTGTTGATTACGGAAGCTGCTCCCGCCTGTTACAAACACAGATATGCAAAAGCCTGTCCCCAAATCCCTCTTGAAATGGGCACTCTTGCTTGTGTAAAGCCGGTGCACACAGAACAATCATTCCATTTACATCTCTCAAGGAGAATGGGCAGTCATTCCATAAGAAATCACATGTCATTCCCTTCTCTTTACTATTATTATTTGGATTATGGGAACCTCTAGAGGTCCCAGCCTAGAACAGGCCCTTCCCATGTATTTCTGCCAGCACACCACAGAAAACAAACACTATTTTGAAGAGCTGAGTCTTTACAGCAAGACATTTACACATGTGAGAGAAAGATACTAAGAAAATGGAAGTGGCATAACGAGACTAAAGAAACTGAAGTGGCATGTCTATGGACACCCCAGCCAAGTCAGGACACAGCCAGGAATATAACCTCCACCTGCCCAGACTCTGCAGAGTGACCTTCCATTTCCTTATGTTACTTACCATTTAAAATGCAGTCACAACAGCATCCAGATTGCTTATGCAAAGTCCATATGCATAAAATTACTCAACAACTGAAAACACTGGCTAATAACTAATTTATAAGTTAAGTCCTTAGACCATGGCATTTAGCATTTAATATTACATTTTTTACTGTATTTTACTGTAACTCTAGATTCAAAACCAATTTTTTCTTATTGGAGATGGAGGGTAGTTTTTCCGAGTTGACTCACAGAAGAATTTAGATTGGAAGACTTCTCAGGAGGTCATCTGATTTAATCCATGCTCAAAGGAGGGCTAATTCCTACCCTAGATTAGACTTTTTTAGAAGAAACTGCATGGAGAAAACATGTATTATATCAACACAGGAGCATGCTGATATAAAAGAAACATCTAAGAACAAAATGGCTCCTGAGGCTCAACTTGGAAATTCCTACCTGAAGCCAAAAAATAGCCCCCTCAAAAATAGCCTATTACCTGGTGATGAGAGCATCAACCGGAATGTGAAAACCCTGGTCCAAACCTTCACAGTCCAGCTGAGAAGCTTAATCTTGGACCCTATCCCAGAACATAATTTTCCTTCACCCTCTGAATCCTTCTTACAAAAAGTCTCTGAATGTTTCTAGTTTTACCCCACTGGAGAGAAACTTTCAAGCCTCTAAAATATTTAGTGAATGTGAAAACACTTTCTGATCCATCCCTGTAGATGAAGACACAATTAAGACCTCACTCATTCATGGGATAGTCTGTGCAAAGAGCACACATCCCTCAGCAATACCTATAGGGATAAACCCACAACCAGCTGAGTGTATAAAACAGTGACAGGAATCAGATATAGAAGCTCTTTGCAACTTAGAGTAAAGAGAGAGAAATCTCATATACCCATGAAGGCTCAGTGGTGGACTTGATAGTGTCAGGTTAATGATTGGACTTGATGATTTTAGAGGGCTTTTCTAAAATAAATACTTCTATTATTCTATGACCATTTTATCTATGTGGGTATTTCATCCACAATCACCGTGAAGGCATCTGAAAGATACACTGAACACACCAAGGGGTTTCATCTTCACCTATAATTGTCTCCCATAGGAATTTTGTTTTCATCTGTGAGGGAAATTAAATCAAAGCTTTAACCTGCCTATACACTAGAAAACAGAGTACAATAAAACTTTATCGACATAACAGAATTTCTTTTATCCTTAGGGAAAAACCTCAGATTCAAGCTAAAACCACAAAGGCACAAACTCTCCAATAGGACAAGCCATACATAGTTTATGTTAAACCACTGCCACAGAAAAGAATACTTGTGACTAGCTGAAGTGGTCAAAATGTGAAATAGTTGATTAACTTCAGAAAAAGAACAATCTTGAAGTCGGTAATGAGAGGGTCCTCTGTGAAGGTCTTATTTCTTAAAGGGTACTAACTCAATTTCCTCTTTCAATTTGGTTATTATTAGCTACATCTCCCAATTAACAAGTATAACTGATTGCTTAACCACACATCCTATGGTCTCATTTAAGATCCTTAGAATAGTTACTAAATTCTGCTGACCGTTCAAAGTCAGGGCTTGTCATTTGAAAGCTTGCCTGGAATCTAATCACAGAGAATATTGCATTGAGCACAGAAAACACTGGGACGGACAGATATCAGCATTTCTGCTGAAGATCAGTCCAACAGTCATGAGACAATTAAAAACAACATGTTCCAGTTCCTAAAGAGCCTACAAGAGAGCTGGAGAGGGAATTTTTACAAGGACATGTAGCAATAGGAGAAGGGGGAATGGCCTTAAGCGGGAGGAGAGCAGGTTTACATTGGATATTAGGAAGAAATTATTTACTGTGAGGGTAGTGAGGCACTGAAACAGAGAAGCTGTGGCTGTCCCATCCCTGGAAGTGTTCAAGGGCAGGCTGGATAGGGCTTGGACCGACCTGGGGTAGTGGAAGGTGGGTTGGAACAAAATGGTCTTTGAAGTCTTTTCCAACCCTAACTGTTCTATGATTCCATGATCCTATGAACAAAACACTGCCTCTCACATTCACTGTCCTTACCCCTGTAGCCACTCTGGGAAGTTGTGTTCAGGGTTTATGGGGAAAGCTGCCTGATGGAAGGATCAGGAAATCAGGCTGGGGAGGTGAACCGAGTCAGCATTCCTTGGGAACAAGGGGAGTTTGTGGGTGATGCAGGGTGGAGTTAAGAGGGTTGTGCCGCCTGAATCAGGTGTCACCTCACAGTCACTGAATTCTGCCCCAGGAAACACCTATGGGACCTGCCAGCTCCCAAGGCTGTGGCTGAGTCCAGTCTGGTTAGGGTTGTAGTCACCTGGGCTGGGACAGAGAGAAGACACCACTTTCTTAAAAGAAAGGGAGAAAAAGGAAGGAAAAAAAGAAAGTATGAAATGTACAGTAGTACTTCCGACTCCCAAAAGGTTTCCTTAAGCCTTATCACTGGAAACAGGTAGTTTCAGTGTTTCTGGGCAACCTGATAGAAATTGGCATAAATAAACAGATAGAAAGTGATGCTATGGAGTCCCTGAATGTATTTTGTAATTCATAGCATTGTCACCTCCATTTTAGCCAGGATGAGCCCAAACTGGACACTGATGGCTCCCAGGCACTGGATGATGGTAAGGACTGTGATTGATATTAAAAAAATACAGAGCTAAGCATCATCCATATATTTACTGGTACTTCCCCATAACAGCCTTACATAAATATTGAAAAGAACCGAGGTAGTGTAAGTGACATAAGAGAGCTGGGACTGGGAACAAATATGCATTTTTTCTCTCTCACTCTCCCAAGCAGAACTGGCCTCCTACAGATCACTCACATTCTGGTCCTAAGCCTACTCTAACTGTTACAGTCGGGATATAATTCAGGCCAAATGCAAACATTTGTATTAGTGGGTTTCATGTTTCACCCTGAAAAATTAAACATGCGTAAATGGCCTCGGAAAGGTGGCAGTGATATTCAGCAAATGGCTTACTCCACTCTAATCCCCCATGCAGTCATTTGTAGGGCAACAGAGATTTACCATGATTAAGATATTTGCTAAGGATAATATCCCTTTTATTACTGCCTGGTTTCAGAGACACTGGCTTAAATATAACTCAGTAGAGAGAACCCAAGGAGGGAACAGCTGCAGGCTTTTCTAGACAAGTTTTTAAAGGTCATTATATGACACAATTGTAACTTAGCTTGGACAACTACAGGAAAACAATTACAAATGTTTCTAATAGAAAAATGGTCTCTCTCAAACAGTAAAGTCAATAAGAAGACCTTTTGTAATTGTAGGATATGTACAATAATATTAACCTGCATGACTTATAGTAAATACATTTAACCAGTATATTAAGAACATTTTCACTTATGGTTCAAGAGAGTTTTCTGAATGATCATGATTTGGAAGCTCAAAACTAAATGTCAATTGCCTCAATCTCTGCAAGACCTTAGAGATAACAGCTCCTAAAGAGATTTTGCTTCTAACAAAATGATGAAATGGATTAATGCCAGAGGCCCACCTTGCCTGAAATTATATTTTTGAACAGAACCTGTGGAAAAAATTAAGACATTTTGCTAATCAAAGTATTCATACTTCACATAATCAGTGCATAATAGCTGACCCTATTTCCCAGATCAAAGAGCTGGAAATACATGTAAAGAGAAATCTGTTTCATTCACAAAATCCTAAAGGATTTAAATCTCAGAATTTAGTATCTGAGCAAAGAAAGTGAATTTGTAGTAAACAGAGACGCTTTTGCTCAATTTCTTATCAGGTCAGGATTGTTTCCAATAGAAGACTTTGTTATCTAGATTATAACTGTTAAATTTACATGACTGCACCCAAGATGTCACTTCAGAACCGAACTCACTCCATCTTAGCCAATAATTTTTCTTTAACCCAATTTTTGCCTTGCTCACCTTCATCCCAGCATTATTAGATGTTCCTCTTCATGCCACCCAAAACGAAGGACATTTCTTGCCTTGAAACTCGTAACTCTTCATTAAACCTACCCATTCCACCATGACCTAATTCCCTTCAATTGATAAATGACTGTGTTTGACTAATGGGTGATGGCTTGTGCTGGTCTGTGAAAAAGGGCATGGGGAGAACTCTTTTTTCCCCAAAAAGAGTGGGAAACACGGTCCACCCACTGTGTTAGTGGCAGGTACATCTCCAGTGCTCTGTGTCACTCTTCCCTCCTCCAGCTCCTACTGCACCTGTCAGGCACGGATTGACTGCAAAGTGGAACAGCTGAGATGCACGAGTGGAATACACAACCTTTTAGCCTCAGCAAACTTTTATGGACACTGGAAGCCATCCCCAAACTATAATAGAGATGGTGATAACGCACGCGGTGAGATTTTGGTGATTTCAGCACATGTCTAGGCAGAACACTTACATTGCGAAAGTCACCACGCAGCAATTTTTTGTGTCAGCCTAAGGAGAGAAGCCAAGGCAGCCATGGGTTAACCAAAGAAATTTGAGCTCTGCTATGGATGTAGTCACTCCAGACTGCAATTCACAGAGTCACTGAGGACAGAAAGTACCTCTGGAGAATGTCTGGGCCAACCCCCATGTTCAGACCAGGGTCAACGAGAGCATCACGTGGCTGATGGCCATATCCATTCAGGTCTTTAACACTGCCAAGGACTGAGACTTCACAACTTCCTTGGGCAAGTTGTTCCAGTGACACTCATGTGAGAGATGAGTATCATGAGTACCTGTTTCCACCCCTTCTGTGGAAACTAGGAAAATGAGTTTCCAAGTCAGGAAACCTACGAAACAGTAGGACAGACACCTCCAAGCTGCATCTTTGAACAAGAGTGCTGTGCCCAGGACTGCCCATGAACAGCTCATCTTTGAGATATCCACTCAGTACCCTTCCTAGGAACCTGTGATCCCTGTTTTTGTATTTTCTTTTTCTCCATAATCAGCCAATGGCCAGGAGATTCTGTAAAATATAGAGAATATCTTTAGGGGTAAATAGAAGTCCATCCTCCCAAAATTAGAATAAGGGAGTACATCTCAAAGCAGTGCGAGCAAAGGTGCCTTGGACAGCATTCACTGACTACTACACCCTGTAGGGAACAAGATAATTGTATTAAAAGAATATTTTCCATTCAATGTACCACTTCAAACCTTCTCCCCATGCTTCTATTCCTATGTTATATATTTACTTACTTTTCAAGCAAGTGTTTATTATTTCAGTATTTTATCCTCTTTTGCACTTTGGAAGATATAAGCAGGTTCTGGCCTTCAAGACCCTGAATGCAAATCATAGATTCACAGAATCCTAAAATTGTTTGGGTTGGAAGAGACAATAAAGGTCTTCACATTCCAACCTTCTGCCATGGGCAGGGACAGCTGTTATTCAAGTTATTCAAGCCCCATCCAACCTGGCATTGAATACTTCTAGGGATGCAGCATCCACAGCTCCTCTGGGCTGCCTGGGCCAGGGCCTCACCACCCTCAGTGCAAAGAATTTCTTCCTAATATCTAATCTAAATCCATGTCTTTTGAAGCATAGATTTTGATTCCAAATTAGGTTCAAAGCCATTCTCCCTTATCCTATCAGGGAACAAGTAAACATAGATCAGAAGTTTCTCCCAGTGACAAATGCCTACTATTTAGACCAGTTCGGATGGCTATGGGTCCTTGCTTTTTTGTTTTCTTCCAATTTCACTTATGACATGCTTTTCATATCCTGAGTTCCAGAGCTTCCTCCTAACCCATGTGAACCTGCTGCTAATGAGAACTTTCCGTTCATATGGGGATTTGAATAAATCCATATTAATCCAGTCAGAATTCCCATAGGCAGATTTGGGTGGAGGAAACTTTTCCAGGACAACAAAGGTCTCCGGAGTCCTCAAGTATAGCCCTCGTTATCACTCCCCCAGAAGCATTTTACTGTGGGCTACCTGGTCACTCCCTCATTTCAAAGGAATCTAAAAGGATTGTACCTTTAATTTGGAGCATGAAAAAATGAGAGTGTCACAAATTCATACATTTGCATGGAAATATCTTTTAACATTATTTCAGTTCAATTTTCCCTTGAGAAACTTTTTGTGAAGATAGTCTAATTTAATTTTTAAGAACTGAAGCTTGCCACCCTCGGCAGCCTAGTGTGCACCACTTGCTCCTGCAGGGGATAATCTGAAACTCTGAAAGATACAGTTCGGATGACAGTCCAGAGTTATATTAAACAGGCAGCCTGCCAACTTTAAAAGTACCCTGAAAACTCAAGAGTGCCAAGTCTTGGAGGTCTGAAACCTTTTCGACAAATAAGAAGATTGTTCTTTGCAAACGACCTTGTCAGATTTCTTTAAAATTACATTCCTGATGCACCCATCCAATTTGCAGTGTTTAAAAGGCACCTCTCCCCACTGTCACTTTCATTAGTCTGAAGTAGTTGTCCTTTTACATTCTGCTGTGAAAAGGCTGGCAGTGCTGCAAATTAACTGCTACATTTCATTTCCAAAGTAGAGTTCAGATGCACCTAGTTGCTCTTTTCTTTGGACAAACAGAGGTATACGGTTAACTAAGGAGGAAAAAAGGGAAAAATATCAAAATATGTGCACTAGACTGTGAGATGGGAGTTAAAAATAATACCAAAATAAAATCAAATTTCATTCCCATCCTATTTCTTCCATTAATGAAATCGGGCTGATTTTCTGAAGCAGCTGTGACTTGCTGGTGCTCTGCTCCCTGAGCCTCAGCCTCACCATTTGCCAGTCCTGCTTCCAAGGCCCTGCTGGCTAAAGTTCTGCGAAATTTGACAGAAACATTGAGATGACAAATGTAGTGAAGCCCCTGTACATTTTTTAAGAACTGGTAGCCAATTTCAGAAGAGAGCCAAACCAGTGCCAAAGCTGGTTGGAATCATTGCACTGTCCCACCAGTCAGCCAGCATGGATTTACTACCTGTAAACCAGCCAACTAATAAACCATAAACTGTAAACTTGGCCACCTATCATGGGCTTAAATCTGGAACAGCCATGCCATGGGAGGCAACATGGGAATCACAGCCAAAACTTTTGGACTCCAATGAAAAAATGGGACAGATGCATTAAAGAAAAGTAACGTAATGATATGTAAGGAAAAAGACTTCATTAGCACCACTGCTCACAGCAGTTTTGTTCTGCGCTTCCAGTGATTGCATAAATCTGGAGTAATGCTGCTTAAACTTCTTATTAAAATAGCTGAAAGGGAAAAATTAGTCTTATGTCATTAAAGCAGTCTTCTCCAGACGTTAAAATAATGGTGATAATAATTCTGACACAGGAACATTAAAAGGATACCTGATTGATATTTTTACATATAACTCACTGGGTTGCCTAGAGCACGCGACATGGGAAAATGAGGTCTACTAGATTAAAAGCTAGTTCACTAATGTCCTAAATAATTAAATACTCAGTATTCCCTCAATGACTTTGCCTGAGAAGAAAAAAGTGTAGCTGGGAGAAATACAGTAACCAAATTTTGAAAATTCATCATGGATGCTTTAGAAGTCCCAGTTCGCAGAGACATGAATAGGTGACAACCTCCAGTGCCTTTGAAGTAATCAGAAATACAAGTATGTAAGTGAGAAGAGCTTGATACGTTAGTAGGATAAAATGATGAAAATATCAGGAGATACCTGTTTTTAAAACAGTAATTTGTAGTTAATTTGCAAACCAAGTATAGGACAGATATTGAAAAAATAACGAAGAAATGCACAGTATTGGAAAGAGTTTCTTACCATGACAATACCCCAGAGAAGATTTACTCTTCTCTGTTTTTTTTAAATTATTTTTTCTAAAAGGCATTTATTTGAGGTGAACAATTTATCTGTATTTTTTCTTGAGTAAGTCCATATATAAGACCTCCTGCAGAAGCAGCAGATAAATTTACTTCTCTGTTCTGTGAGTCCCACACTCATGGTTTAAACTGTGGCGTCAATACAACAGATCCAGAAATCAGCCTTTGCAGCATCTCAGTTTGGTTTTAAGAGTATGGTTTCTGGGACAGGCTTTTCACCTCAGTTCTTCACCAGTACACCAGAAAATCTTGAAATCTGTCGTTCACAGCTTCCAAACCTCTACCATAGTAGGTCTGTGTTGGGATTTAGACTTATGGGCTCCATTTTTAACAACCTGTTAAACCCTTGTGTTCTGGTTAATCCCTCCAAGGACCCACCTTGCTCTTCTGAGGAGAAGACTCTCAGACCACTTTGCCTCTGCCTGCAGCCAAAGCCATTTCTGACACCTGAAGGGCCGAACACCACACAGCCTCCACTGCCAGCACAGAAAGGTACCACAGGTGCCACAGTGCCCGAGGGTGGGCTGGATCTCCTCAGGCACACGGGGACCTCCTCCTGGCAGTGCTATAGGCTCACCTACCCCAGCACTGAAAGGCCAGGGGCTAACCCTTCCTTGTTCTTCACTTAAAATTTGTGGCTTAAAAAAAGAGGATTTTCATCCTTGGTTTCTTTGTTTTTTTTCCCTAGGACCCCAGAGAATGGACAAAGAGGATGTGTAAAAGCCACAGCTCTAGGATTTCTACAATTTAGGCAGA
Organism: Origma solitaria; assembly: GCA_013397895.1. Taxonomy (NCBI): domain Eukaryota; kingdom Metazoa; phylum Chordata; class Aves; order Passeriformes; family Acanthizidae; genus Origma; species Origma solitaria. The sequence goes on from VZRL01002246.1 coordinate 960,950, forward strand.
TTTCAGAATTTGTCATCTTTAGTGGTTCACATCTGGATACTGGAGACCTGAGCCAGCAAAGGGAATCCTTATATCTACATAGTAGGAAACACCATGGTTTTCACTGACTTCTTATTATGTCAGTCAGGGCTGACTGATTATGTTCAAAAGAAAAATTAGATTATTTTTTTATTCTTTACTTTTTTAACTCTCCAAGGTTCAGCAGCAGTTTTCTTTTCTGCAGGAGCAGGAAATCATGATTATGATAAAAATAGTGCAATAGAATTACATTAGTGATAATATCGTATTTTATTTATTATATTAGTTAACATATTGATATTGCAATCATAATTATAATTGAACTGACAACAATCTCTGCATTTGCTGACAATGGAAACATACGTCCCTCTTAATTCTCCTCCTGGCAGTTGAGTGATTAGTGTGCTACAGAGATAGGGCTCTTTGACAGCTCCTGAAAATCTCTGTGCATTAGCAGCTTAAAACAATATTAACCATTAGCATTAGCATTTCTCTGGTCCCAGTTGTGGGCTGATAGATCTGTCCTCTGTTATTTACAACGTCCCTTTATTTACATCTTTTCATCACCACAGCGGTGGCTGCCTGAGGTTTTATTGCCCTTATAAATTTCCACTCCATGCACCACCTCAACAGTTTTGAAATCATACAGACAAGAAGAGAGAGGTGATGAAGGCAGCAGGCAAAAGGCTAGTTCTGTTGCCTCGGTGGCTGGGCCAGGGGGATGTGCCCATTAAACATCCCTGACTCCATCGTGCTGCTTGGGGAAGCCTGGCCCACCAAAAAGCAATGCAGCAAACAATGCAGTGAACTTCTCTTGCCACCAATAAACCTGTCTGATGAAGGAGATTAATGCTTTTCTGAAAGGGTTGATGAGTACTGAATCACCAATCTATCCCAGCACTAAAATCAATCACCAGCATTAAAGCAACCAGGAATACATTTAGGTCCCTCTTTGGTCTCATCTGAAGCTTCTACAAAACCCCTGTACTTTCTATAGCACTCTGCTCTTGCTCACAGCATTTTTCAAATCCTGTCTAGGGAACGAAAGTCTTGAGGATGTGTGATGAGATGAGGTTTTTCAGGCCGTGTTCACTGAATTTAACAGAAAAGGTGCAATCCTCAGCCAAGAAAAGCCAACGGCAAAGCCCACACAAGATTCAATACTGAAGGAATCGGTTGTAGAAATCAAAAGTTGAACAAGAGGCACTCACTGCGAGCCAAGGTGGTCCTTCCAAAGCCTCCTTTCCATACTTTCCAGCCAGTTCAGATGAAATCTGATGACCAGACCTGACCAATTCACCAAGAGACATGAAATCACAGCACAGAGCAGGACTCTTCACAGTACTTTGATAGCTGGAATAGCTCTGGCAACACTAATTGTATTCTGATGTTTGCACAGGTTTTGAAGTACCCCTGGCAGAAAAATTACACATCCTCACCTAAGGGCAGACACTCCTGGGACACAGCAGGGCGGTTCTATCACTGTATAATAGAGAGCACAAATTTGAAGATGACACTTTTATCAGACAGCAATCTAACTGGGATTAATTTCTAGTTGATTTCTAAATTCAGTTGCTTTCGAATTAAAACTGCCTGGGGCTGTTAAGAAAAATAAAGTTATCTGAGTAAGATTTTGATAAGGACACCAGGATGGGCATTCCCATGTTCGGAGAAAAAATCATGGACTTTTCACAAGAATTAAGGGCTCCTTACATTTTTATCCTACATGTTATCAAATCAGTGGTGAAGAGAATGAAAGCCTGCTGTCTTCAAAACATGTGTCCAGTCGATTCTCAGCCCAGAGGTTTTGCCATAAATCGAAGCTACAAGTTCCAAACCAGAACAAAGTGACCTCTCTCACCCACTTTCCTCCTCCTAACCCCTCATGGATTGGCACTTCACCCTTTGCTAACAAACGTAAATTTCCTTCCCAGACACATTTCTCAGAGCCTTGATGTGCCTTTCCCAAATATGTTTTTGTATTGTTACAGAGGGATTTGAGATGCAATTGGAGCCCAGGTCACAATCCAGGCTTTCTGAAACTTCAAAGGCTTCAGGTTTACATTTGTGAATAGAAGGTAGAGCAGCAAAGTTTGGATTTACACTTTGTTACATCACTGGGATTATTAGTACAGGGGGGCTTCATACCCATCATCCTTCAATTATCACATCCAGCTGCTTCACTCAGCATTTTAAAATGAAATAAAAATAATAATATTTTTTTTAAAAATTGGATGGAGATTATCCCTCCCAGAGTCCTTGAAGTCATAAGCTAAAGTAGTAACTGCCCAAGAGAAAAGAGGGAAAATATCACTATAGCACCATGGGAAGCTGCAGCTTTAGGCTCTTCAGACATGAGAAGGAATCAGTCCATTCAGGACAGTGTGGCAATGGCAAAGGAAGACACAAGAGAAAGGCACTTTCACTTGGGGGGTAGGGCTCTCATGGAGTAAATCAAATAAAGAGGGTAGAAGCCCTCTCCTCTCTTGTGATCACTGCCAGCAAATGGCCACTCAGACAAAACATCTCATCCTAGGTATTCCCTCTGCAGAGCAGGGTGTAGGTTTGCTGTCCATGGTGTTTGGGTGGGTTTGTTTCAGACGGTCAGGACGGAGACAAGAGGTCTCTGAAGCTTGGTCTTAGAGCATGAGGTTTATCGTGAAAGGGCATGGGTGTAGGAGCTGCCAGATGCAGCTCGAAGCAGGTCAGAGAGGTAAGAGAGAGAGAGAGAGAAGAGAGGTACAGAATATAGAATAGAATACAAAGAAGGAATCCCGTGGTTGCCGTTTACAATACAATAAATCAACTTCTGTGCTGAATATTCTAATTTTCACTAACCAATCTAGAGCAAGCTACAAATCCTACAACATTTACATATAGCCTATAAGAGTCATTGCATTACCATATGGCGTTATATTTTAAACCCTAGAAACTGCTTTTTGGACCCTCTGCCAAGTTGGTAGGGTCTGCTCTGACCCTTGGACCTGTCTGCAAGCAGAGGGTATAGTTTAATCAATAGGGGGATTACCTTCAGTGGCCACACCATTGTTTTCCAGTTGTTCAGTAACTGGGGTTTGGTATCTCAAAGCTTGTCTTCATTTCAATCTTGCTTATAGTTTCCATATTCTCAGCATCTTTTGCCAGGTAATCATACTTATAAGGCTTTCCTATTTCATCTTGCCCAACAGCAAGGCAAACATTTATGTCCTCATTTTGTTCAGGAACATGAGACTTTTGAAACAGAAAGCCAAAAAAAATAACCAAACAACCAAAGAGCCACAACAGGCAAAGAGCTGCAGTGCAGGGGCAGATGGATCCCAGCTGGTGCAACAGCCCAGAGCAGCCACCGACCCCAGAAAAATCAGCTGCAATGATATTGCTGTGATGCAGAGAGGTGAGGTTATTTCTTCAGCATGACTTGGGCAGCCCCACAGATCCTGTTGCCAGCCAGGATTAGATCACACAGCCCCTCCAGAAAGTCTGGCACACAGAGCAAATACTTCCTAGCTTACAATAACACAGTCTTACACAGTTCTCTGCCTCTGAAGTGAGGGGGATGAACAAATGCTAAATTGTTTGAATAATATTGGTGAATCCAGATTTCAGTTAGAGGGAATTCATGTTAGACCAATTAAATAGTATGTCAATTCCCACTAATTATCTGTTCCTGCAGCCTTCCCGGTAATTACATTTAATAGGCCTAAATCAAATCAGCATGTTACCTGGGAAATAACTGAATTTATGTGTAATTCTTTAATGATCCTGAAAGGTACCCTGGAGACTGAAGTCCTCTGTGTGTTTGGGGTTTGATCCTAGGCTTCAATGTGCTTTGGATGAGAATCTCAGGATACTGATAAATTGAACGTGCCCATTCCTGGTACTGAGGCCCACTGACATGGAACCATCAATCCCATCAATTATTTTAGAGGGCCTTATCCAGGCTTCCCACTAGAAACCATCTCTGGCCAGTGCTAAAAGCTGAACTACATCTGCAGTAGGAGAGAACAACTCCAGGATTCAGTGCTGCAGCAACACATCCCCACCTTGAGCTGCAGGGACCCTGCAGAGGCTCTACTGAGGCTGAGGAGGATTTGCAGAGGCATCTCCAAGTTTAGAAGCACAAGCCATGCTCTGCTGACACCTGTACTGTGCCTTTGAACATCCCCTCAAAGGATTGTGCACATCAGAAACTAAGGCAGACATGGTATAGAAAAATAAAATAAATCACAGGATCATCAAGGTTGGAAGAGACCAAGATCAGCAAGTCCAGATTTTGATTGAACACCATCATGTCAACTAAAAATAAAATCTAAGCCTCTATACAGTTTGATGGACCTTGGCCCTCAAATCACACTGCAGTTATAAGTAAAGCTCCCTTGCCCCAAATTGAGACAGAATAGAGCATTTTATTGGTCATTTCTGATCTCCTTAAATATCCTATATCTTAAATCTAAAAGTAGACACACGTAGCATGTTTATTTATTTACAGGCACAGACAACATGCAGGTCTGCCAAACTCCTGACACTTAAAAGCAGTTCATGCACATATCTCAACCTTGTGCATGCAAGAAGAGTGTCCATTAGATCCCAGATCCATCTATTGGATCAGAGGGGACCATGAATAGCACAAGACTTCCCAAAAAAACCACAAGCTAATTCATTTCTCACTGCTTCTCCTTAAGCGTGAACTTCTCTGAACTATTTCTTTTAATTTCTGGAGGAGGTGAGCCACAACACCTCTGCAAAAGTTTTCCTGCTTCCAGAGAAAGCAGTCTCTGAGGGATTAGTACAGGAGACATCCCCTCATTGCCCTGCTCCCCAGAGCCCCACCATCTGAAAAATCTTTGTCTTTCAGTTTCAGCATGATTTGCTGTCCTCCATCTCCTTGAAATTCTGCCCACAAGAAACCAAAATAGCACCTTGCCTTGTGCATGAACCCCACGCAGCAAGCGAGCATCGAAACCACTCGATTTCAAACGCAGGGGAATGTCAGGGAGACATAACTGCAGTGACAGTGGCTTGAGGGGATGACTGCACCATCTCGTTATTCTTCAGCAAAGGTACAAGCAAATGCCACTAACTTCAGTTTTGCTTTCTTTCAAGGAAGTCTTTCTCTTTAGATAACTACCTCTGTTCAGAGGTCTTTTGAGGGTCCAGCATGACTCTGACACTGGGAGGGCTTGGGCATCCTTGTTTTATACTGAAGATGTCCTGTCCAAAATCTGCAGGCCACTTCCCAAAGTGCCTCTAACACCTGTATATAAGAAAATTCACATTCATTTTACCTACATAGGTGTTTAACCAAAACACCTACTTCAGTGACACAGTCCCTCAATATGCAACAAAAAGAAATAGATATCCCTAACAATTCAAGACAATTCAGACCTTAAATAGCTTCTTATTAAAGTATTTCTGCCATGTCTGCTGTTAAGAAAGAAAAATTCAGAAACAGAAGGCAAAAAGTTGTATTTGTTTTTTGATAAAGCTATGGATCGAACCCTGTGCCAGGCAGTGAGACCTTGCCAAGGATTCTCTGATGCTCTTTGATTACAACTCTGTGTGCTCAGACTCTCTGGAACAGGTCAACACTTCATGGGCCAAAGTTTTGGGGTCCAGCTCTTAAGCATATATTCACTAACTGCTCATAAACAATACTCAAATAGTCAATAACCCAAAAAGCACACCAAAATTTCTCATGGTCCTGTATTTTGCATGCTATGGATCTATCATTCCTCAGTCCCCTCATTAGCCTTCTCCCTACAGAATGGTGGAAAGGCTTACTGAACTCACAGCACTAGATACTGTTTGTGAGACTCTAAATTAACGTTTTGAATCATCAGGGAAAGGCTGACCATGACCTGGTGTCTCTGGGCACAGCTAATTCTCACATATTTCAAACAATCTAGTAGATTCTGATTAAAAGTTTGCCCAATCACTAAGAAACAATAATTTCTGTCAGATTACCCTGTTTCACCCTGCAAAATTGGAGCAGCCTGAAAAAAAAATCTTGGGGAAATGTTTTCAAGCAGCTTCCCCTGCTTTCTTTCAGGAAAATCACCTACCCTACACACTGACAAACTCCTTCTCTTCTACCATATCTGTAATTAGCAGAGAGTGCCAAGCCATAAATATTTATGCACAGATGGGTCCTGAAGTACCTTCAGAAGTTCAGCAAAGGCCTCAATAGTCAGATTTTTCAGGAGAGCTTTGATACAAACCCTGCAGGTTCAGGAGGACTTGTCAGAACACCCTGCTCATCCCCCCTCTCCAAGAGATGCATTTCTCACCCAGCAAGGGATGTTACAATCACTCACGAAAATCCAAGCAAGTGCAGGTGCTTCATTACCTACTTTTGATTTGAATTCCTCACAGATCTGGCCAGATTCCTTCAGTAGCACATGGCTCTGCCTGCCTGGGCAAAAAGCCTTCTTCTGTGCTGCTGCTGGCAGAGTCTGCCTATTTCTGCTTTTGTTTCAAACCTTTTCTGAAGTCAGATCTGTTTTTCTCCCCTGTGCAAACTTTCCTTTTTTGTTTCTTCCCAAAGAAATTTTGCTGATGTGATGTTGGGACCATGTTAGTTTATGTCATCTGAAAATGAGGCTGCTCTGAAATGCCGTGTCCAGGCTAATTGCCATGTCCAGTTAATATGCCATGTCCAGTTCATTCATAGAATTGTTAAGGTTGAGAAAGACCTCTAAGATCACTGAGTCCAGCCATTAACCCAGCACTGCCAAGTCCACTGCTAAGCCATGTCCCTAAGCACCACATCTATATATTTTTGAATACTTCCAATCACAGGGCAGCCTGTTCCAAGGCTTGACCATCCTTTCAGTTAAGAGGTTTTTTTCCAATTTTTAGATCCTATCTAAACATCCCCTGGTACAACCTGAGGCCGTTGCCTCTTGCCATGTGATTTGTTACTTGGGAGAAGGAATCAAATCCCACCTTGGTACAACCTCCTCTCAGGTAGTTATAGAGAGTGATAAGGTCCTCCCTGAGCCTGGTTTTCTCCAAGCTAAATACCCCCAGCTCCCTCAGATGCTCCTCATCAGCCTTGTGCTCAAACAGAAAGAGGTCCTGTTCTCCAGCTGGCATCAGCTGGCACAGTTTGTCCACTATCAAACCCAATCCGTCTCCAAAATACCGTGTCTGCTTCCAAAGCTGTGATGGAGAATGGTGTCTAGGCTGTGCTAGCTGCCCTGCTGGGGCCAGGATTTGGCCAAGAGGAATTGGCTGTCCTGAGCCAAAGCTGCGCTGGGCTCACTCCTCTGCAGCATGTCTGACTGCACTCGCAGTACCCAGCCCCATTTAATTTAAACGCAGCTCATGAGATCACACAAAGCACAGGTTAACATTTCCCAGCCTGATCTGTGAGCAGTTCAGTCTTGAATTGCTGAATGGCTTACGGCATGGCATGGGCAGGTGAGGTTCCCTCACACCATCATCTCCAGGGCCTGAAGGAAGGCTTTGCCCACGCACGGAGCTCCTGCTGCCGCTGGAGGGGCCGGCAGAGAGGGGACAAGTCCTACCCCATCAGGACAGGAGGGTGGCTGCAGATGGGAGCAGGAGGAGCCCACCCACCGCTGACAGCATGAGCTCAGCGCTGGCAAAGGCTGGCTCTGGCACCTGCAGGAGCAGTCTGAAACCAGGGCTGCTGGCAAGGAGGAAGGAGAGGGAGCAGCAGCATCCCAGCGAGGCAGCAAGTGAGGGAGAAAGGGGAAATGCTCCACACCAGGGGTTATCTTACACTGAAAATAGAGGTGGAAAGGAATAAGATGTCCTAGAAGGCCTCTCTGGTGAGTATTACATTGAAAATGCTGTGGTCTCAACAGGGCAAACAGAGTGGATAGTGAGATACTTACTCGGCCTGCACTTGTACCACACGAGGAGGTACTTGCCGGTCCCAGGGCACGGATCCATCCCGAAGAGCCGACTGTTGACGAGGAACTGACAGCTCCGCCTGTCCTGGCACTCATCCAGCATCTTCTGCAGCCGGGGATGCGCACAAGAAACAGAGAAACAAAAGCACTTCAGTGTCCCCACTAAAGGGAACGTCAAACAGGGACAAACTGGAGAAAGGCAAGGCCATCCTTGCCCCCACCACCAGCCCTGGCATGAGGCAGGTGATGGTGATCAATGCAGCAGGGAACAGAGAAGCCATGGACTCACTGCTCCTTGCACTGTTTTAAGGAGCAGGTTTTCATCCCCTTGCATGGGTGCAAAAGGGAGGATTTGCACTGGGATGATCACAGAGATTTTAAAACATTTGCATGCAATTTAATCATAATATAAGAAAGGACAATCTCAGGAAAAGCAGCTCTGAGGACATGGATCTGCCGTGACAGTTAAAAGTAAAGACTCAAACTCTGTCACCACCAGTCTGCTTTAAATTTCTCTGGAGATGCACAGTTTCAAGAGAGCTCTTGTCTCAGTTATATAAATACTGGTATAAATACATATATATAAATTGCTGGTATTCCAATAATTAGTAGTTGTGGTGGGAACACTGCTACACAGCCAACTTAGTCAGTTTTTAATAGCATTCATTCCTGTTCCCCCATGATCATTACATTCTTTTAGCTAAAATCAGGAAGGGGGGCTGTGAGTCAGAGGGTCCTCTCACCACTGGCATTTTGGGTCCTACCCCCTTTTCTGCTTTTACTCTAGCACTCACTCCCCACTCCCCCATTCATAACACTCACAAAAACTCCATCTCAGAATCCACAGGGGCAAGACATTCAGTCTCCTGCTAGAAAATAGCTTAATTAAGGAAGATTAATGATTTCTTTTAACCCTATGATCCTCTAAAGCAGTGGTTGGGGGGGGGAGAATATTATTAAGTGGGGCAGTAATTAAGTTTTAAATTCATCTGGATGGCTTAGGTGGTATTTATGTACTCCTGTAGGGCCCCTAAAGTGCTAAAATTACCATAATGTTTGCCTGACACACATGAACCTGTCAGAGCATTTGGAGACCACAGAGCGAGGTAATCCACCAGCCTCGTTAAGTCCCTGCGATAGAGAGCTGTGAATTCCAGCCCCAAAACAATTAATTTTCACTTGCAAGGAGGCACCGGAAAATCCTTCCTCAGAAATTCCCCTAGACTCCCCTGGTCTCTTTTGTCTCCTCTCTGTTCACTTTTTTTACACCCACCTCGATATTTGGGCTTTCCCACAATCTTCTCTCTGTGCCATTAACATAAAGGCTGTTCCTGCTCTACCATGTGCCACCCAAACCAATTTTCTCTCTGCTTCAGTGACTACTTTCTATTTTTGAGTTCCCCCTGAATGTAATATATAGAATCTTTAGCATTATAACTCTGAATGTCACACTCTGAACAACAGCTGTTCCAGTTCCAAGAGCAATCTGAAGCTGCCTCATTTGCGGTTGCTCATAACTTCCTAAAGCTTTCACCTTTTGGGCTGACACATGCAAGAATTCATGCCTGCCTCAAGTCTGACCTTTATTTTAAAGTTCAAACCAAAACAATCCAGGCCTTTTCTAGCAGGCAGAGAACATATGCTGTTGTTTTCCACTTACAAAGGTAATAAAATGCAGGCATCTTGTTTAAAAAATACAGGGTTTAGGATGGAAAGGCTGAAAGGTGAACACTGAAGGAGGTGCCTGGGAGCATTAGCCTCAGCTTGACCGTCACGTTAAAATGCATAAAAACAGCATATTCTTTCCTCTAGGCTCATGAGGGTTGGCTGCTCACTCAGCATGTGAAATTTAATTTAATGCAAAATCCAGTGAATTGCAAAGGAATTTAAACGAGGATCCAGCACAGATATCTCTTTTCAACTCAAAAAGCAAAGAACAACTGAAACAACTCTGGGGGGCTACACATATGGAGAGAAATTCTCTCCCAATCAGTGTGCACCTGAAAGGATTTTCTGGTGCGGGACAGCCATGACTGTCCTTACACCCAAATAGAACTAAGAATATTAAGGAAAGGGAAAGAAGCAGCACCCCAAATGTTTCCTTTCCCACTAGGGAAGCTTTCTCCCCTCAAAAGGAGTAGACTTGGGTTTTTGGTCAGCAAACCTGTCCACAAGCAAACGGGTGGGCTTTTCAGGAGCCTTCAGCATTGTGTAAGGGGTGCTATTAAAATCAGCTGGAAAACCTCCCTGGGTTTCAGCGGGGACTGAGGCCAGCAAGAAAACATCTCTGAAAACCTCAATTGAGATACCTGAGCAGCACTTTTTCATCTGTCCTTAGGCTCAGCACCAGGAGTGAAGGCAACAACTCACTGACGTCAGAGAACCATGGACATGGGCAGCCTTCAGAGGGTGCCACTTCGATTTGGCTCTGCTCTAACTTTTGGCAGCTCTTGCTTATTCCTTGTATTTCACATAAATGAAACCTCCTGAGCTTACTTCCCGTGGTATGCAAAGGGTGGAACAGGGCAGCAAAAAAAAAAAAAGCCTTGGGGAGAAATTTGTAACTAAATTAAGGAGCAAAAGTTATCTCCGCCATTGTGAGACCACAGAAAAAAGTGAAGTGTTCTTGGGGCTCAATATGACTTTTACAATTTTTTTGTAGTGTTTAGCTACAATTTCAACTTAATTTGACAATAGCCATGACTCTGAGAATCTTCATGGGGGGAAAGAAATCAATATTTCCTTTTCATTCACATAACTCTATTTTACCTCCCCAAAAGAGCAACATTTTTCCTGAAAATATAAAAAAAATCATTGCAATTTCTGATTTCCTGCACACTGTTTGAGTAATGTTTTATGCATAATGAAATATACCCATAAAGAGTAAAATTTTTAAAAAGCGTTCAATCCTCAATATATCAGGAAAAATGCAAAGAAAATTAGCAGTAGTTTACTGTGCATTTTCTCGATTAAAAAGTTAAAAACAAAGTTGTTACACCAGCCTTAATGTTAATTTGAAAACTTGCAAATGCAATTTTTACTTATCTTTGCCTGCATAGAAATCTTCTTCCCCACTGACTTCATCAGTATGTGCTATGTACCAGCACCTTCTTAAACACTGTGCAGAACATGTGTGAGCAGATGATCCCCCAAAGGTACAGTTCCCTGCAGGTCCGATGGTTCTGGTGTTTACCAGAAGCCAAGACCTTGCCTTTCTGGTTTTACTCTCAAAAATCATATGTCTAGGCAGTATCAGAGCTCTGGCGGATGTCAGATGTTGTTTCTGCAGCATTTGCAGATGATCAGCTAGATGGACACCGGGAAGGCTGGGAGCTCACTTGGTAAGTGAGGGAATGTTTTGAGCTCGTATGGTTTTTGCTCAATGGATGGGAAAATGTAGGCAATTCATTCAATGTTTTCCTTGTTGTTTCGGTTGTCACCGTCAGCTGTAAAGGTGGGAAAATACAACCACAAAGCCAAACAGAAAGAGGCCCACAAACAACCTGGACTTGCACAGGAACAGCAGTAGGGCCACAGAACCATCCCTAACTGGGATGTACAATCAGCTCCTCATGTCTCCAAGTCTGGCAGACCCCTGACTAAAACCGAATAAAGTCACTTCGGATCAGATTATATTATAAAAATCACTCCAGCTGAAGAAGGTGGAGGAGGAATTCCTGTCTGGCATGAAAGGGGAGGGAAGACACATTAATTGCACAGTGCCATTTTATAATTGCGTTACAGTGGTAAATCAGGCCTGAGGGCTGACAGTCGGTGCTCAGGAGGGAAGTTGTGGCTGTTTAAACCCATTCCATTCTCTGGTTCATGACTGAGCTAAGAAGCTGCAAGATTTAGAGGAGATAAGAGAGCAAGAAATGTGAATTCAAGTAAAACAAACACTAATCTAACCCCTGTGATTTATGCCCCGGATTAATCTCCCTCCAGTGACCCGGGTCTTAAAGCAAGGGCAGCCTCAAACTCAAAATCATGTCTTTCCAGTGGCCACTGCAGATGAAACACATTTCTCGTGCTCATTTTGTTGTGCTCATTAGCTAAGTAATTGCTTGTGCTCATTAGATAACAACCTTTTAAATCTGGAGCTGGATGCGAGCTCTGCAAGGAGGCCATCCCCAGCCATTCCCAAGGGTGCATTCGTTTTTGGTCTGTCTCTTCAAATCACTCTTCAAGGAGTGCTTCCCCTGCACGCTTAAAATAAACCACAACTGAGCTTAACACCCAAGGCAATTAAACTTATCTCAGTTCTTGGTCCCTCAGAGCAGTTCAGAGATTCAACACACTTAGGGTGAAACTTTGGACCCATAGAAGCCAATGGTGAAGCTCAGAGGGAACAAGGGCTTTGCCACAAGGCTGCTTCCTGTACAGCCTCCATCTTCAAAGGAGCATAAGGATGACTGCAGGGCATATCAGTCGTGCATGAAATTCACAGAGGAGCCCTACTAAATAATTGCCCAAACTGTATGTTGCTGGGGAGAGTAACTCGCAAGGCAAACTGCATGGATGTGTCAGAGTTGTGTGCAGTCAAATGAAGATGGGCAGAGATTTGTATTAAGAATTTTATGAAAGAAGACACCAGCAATTTTAAGCATTTTTAGGTTAAATTCAGTCCAGTCATGGCCATTGCGGTGGAGTTACACCGACACTTATATTGGAGCACCTTCACAGTTTTTGCTGTGGGAAGAAGTAAATACAACAAACAAGGCAGCAGGAGCTCTCCCTACAGCACAGTGCATTCGTAATGGCTTCACGTCGACTTTCATTTGAATTTTGATACTCTTTTATGTATCCTTGAACACTGGTAATACTTTAAAACGCTCAATAAACTTAGTGCTTTAATGTTGAAAACTTATTTACAGGTTTTGTATCTGAAGAGGGAACATTCATCTCTACTCATCCATGCAAATTACTGAAGTCCATGGAGCAAGAAGATTTTCCAAGGACCAGGAACAGGGAAGCACAGACTACATGAGGAAGTGAAATCCATGCTGATGAGGTACAGGTTACCTGCCTATGGCTTCTTCAAGCCACCTTCCCAGCCTGCCGCACTAGAAAGTAATTCAGCTTTGCCCAAATTACTGCATTCCATCTGTGCACCACTTGAAGAAGAGATCAGACCCTGAATCCTGCTCTACAGCAGGTTTTAGTGCTCTACTAGCTATCTCTTACCTCTCTCCCATGGACCTTGCAGTGCTCACAGCAGAGTCAGCACATATTTGGCCATTCACATAAAGACACCAGACTGTGAAATAAAGAGCTGAAAACTGGGCGTGCATTCCCTGTCACCAACTCTGCTACGGGAGTAGTAAATGCCAGCAGGACAGCAGAGCAGACAGCAGTGGGCTGGGATGTTAAAACACGAGCAGGATTCACCAGTGCTCCTCTGGCAGGGCCTTGAAAGAGCCCAGAAGCAACAATTCACAAAGAGCAGGAACACGTTCACCAAATAGAAGGACCCGATAAAAGCTGCATTACAAATATCATCTAATTAACATTACCTACATTTCCTAACAGTAGGAAACTTAATCTGTATGCAGGGTCAACTTCAAAGGGAGAGGAGGTCTAAGCTGAAGAAATACAAAAGGATGCATAACCAAAAGTCATGGGATTAAAGAAAGGGAAAGCTTAAAACACAAAGTGGAAAAAAGTCCCTGAGAGCAAACCATTCCGCTGTCAGGCACGGTCTTACTGGCGATGATGGAAGCCCCATGACTTGGAAAGTTTAAATTTAGAGTAAACAAAGCATTAGGAGGCTTACACCCCGGGGAGCAGTCCTGCCTCATCAGGGAAACAGGCTGCACTGGCCACCTCTGCCTCCAGTGCCTCTTCTCCTGCGGGACGTAATCACTCTGCTCTGATGAGCTATTTCAGTCAAGCCAAAGATTTCAAAGACACAACAATTTAGAGATTGTCTATGACCTCTGCATCCCACAGCTCTACTTGCAAATAATTAGCTGGGGGGGTCGCTTGCCAGAGAGCTCTATTTCATCCTAGGCAAGATTCATGAATGAAACTGGGCTGGTTCTGTGATTTTTAACAGCAACTTTGGCTGCGCAGTAACCTCTTCTGGACCCTGAGTTCACCGCTCACCATCCTCTTCAAAGTAATTAATATGGTCCAAAAAAGAGCTGTCCAAACTGCTCTTTAATTCACTGCCATTTTTGAGACTGAAACTTTCCTTGTTCAAAGTGCCCAGAAACTGTGGGGTTCTAATACGCAATGTAACAGTGGGTTCTCCTCCCGGTGATACTGATGACTTTTATTCTTCTTTTTTAACACTTTCTTCCTCCTTTCGCCCATACCATCATCATCTTATAGAGATGTTCAGAGTCATGAGAAAGGGCCCTTTCTGACTCCTGCTGAGGCCTCTTAGGGCTGTGAGATCAGTGGGACCATGCAATATCTGGTGACTGGGCATGTCAGGAGCCATTGTCCTTGGGCTGCCAAGAAAGCTAGAGCAGTTGGGAACGCTTTCTTCTACTCAGTATTTTACTTTTAATTCAGAATAACTGGGGAAAATAAAAGCCACTTTGGAAACAGCAACACCAGCCCTCTTTTTGTGACCAACAGCTGGCCTGTGCTTTGAGAGCCATTTCTAGAAAGTTTATCTCATCTTTCCTTAAGCAAAGGGGTCAGCTCCCTTTTGCTTCTTTTTGTTTTTTGGTTTCACAGAAACCTTCCTGGTGGGTGAAAATAAAAAAAGGGGAGGAAGGGTTCAGGGAATGCTGTGGTTAGCATGCAAGGAATCTGCTCCCTTTTGTAGGGCTGCTGCAGCGACAGCGGGAGATGGTGGCAGCAAAGGTGTCCTGTCTCTCACCTAAAGGACAAAAGGAAATACAACATCAGCAGCACTGGTGATTCTTGTCACCAAGGTCTGGTTGTCCTGGAGAGTGTTGAAAGAGATCCAGGGCACAGGCCATGCCCACAAGGCTTCACCAAATTAACTAATCTTTCTAAGGAGAGTCAAGATTCGCTCCAGAGTACATGCTCAGCACAGCTCCTTTTGAGGAAATGAGTCTCATGGTAAAACATGGTCCTTGAAAGTGTGTTTATCTGCTGATTTCAGTACCTGTGGATACGAAGAGAGAAGTTAGCCCTCAACATCTTTGATAAATTTCAGGGGACAGAAGTGCAACAAATTAAGTGCTTCTCCGGGGCTTTCTGTTTTCCTTACAAATAAGCTGTGGTTTTATTTTCTGCCGATTTATCAAAATTAGAAAATTGCAGGTAATCAGCTGTAAAGCGCAATGTAGCTTTCTGGCAAGAAGCAATTATTTTAGCCAACCCTTAGACATTCTTCTGTGCAGACCTCAAGTGGTTTATTGTGGAAAATGAGTGGTATCAGAAATACTGGTCCAGAATTCAGCCTTCCAGTGCATAAAGGGGGCTTACAAGAGGCTTACAAGAAGCCTGTGCAGCCATACAGGGGGGAAAGGCCTTGAAGTGAAGAAGGACAAGTTTAGATTAAATATTAGGAAGAAATTCTTTACTCAGTGGTGAGGCACTGGAATAGGCTGCCCAGTTCTGGCTATCCTATCCCTGGAAGTGTTCAGGGCCAGATTGGATGGGGCTTTGGGCAGCCTGGCTTAGTGGTAGGTGTCCCTCCCCATGGCAGGGTATTGGAAGAAGATGATCTTTAAGGTCCCTTCCAACCCAGACCATTCTATGCATCTGTGACGATTCTATGAATGTCCAAATTCTTTGTGCATTTGGAAAGCTCCCACTGAATCTGACATTACAGTGTTAGAACAACAGAAATGTGTAGTCTGGGGTCACTGGGTCACTGCCTTAATGTCTCATACATGCTCTCCCAGGTGGTCTGTGTTTCATTTCGAACAAAAACAAGTGACTAAAGCAAAGAATCCTGGCAGCCAATCACATAAAGCTGAATTAGTAGAGGTTGTCTCAGTATAATCAACTCCTTCTTTTCCCTTTTTAACATAGAAACTATGTCTGAACTGGACATTTACAGTGGAGAGAGATTCTAAATGGGAGTTTACAGTCACATTTAGTGTTTGCAGAAACAGAGTTAATAAATGCCCCTTACACTCCCTCCAGGCCACTCTCCAGAGAAGCAGCAAATTCATACAGCCATGGGTTTGATTAGACACAGTGATTTTATATACTTAGTTTTGAAGGGTTTGGTTTGGCTGACTTTTTCAATTACTGACAACCAGAATGCACACACAATTGGTCCTGCCTGTAGCAACCATATATCTGAGTTGCAAAACCACAAAAATACACACAATTTCCTTGTCTACGGCTTTCCAATTTTCCTACACACATGCATTTCCTACCAGCAAGCTGCAGGCAGTTTGCCATTCAGCTTGTGGAGTTCCTGGCTTACCCTTCAGGGAGGGCTCAGCCCCTCCAGGACTGAGAAAGAAGAGATTCATCTCTGGCATTTGGACTCATCCTACCCTGGGCAAGCACAACACATTAAGGGATCAAAGCCATGTCTGGGGGCACCAAAGGGGAGCTGTGAGTCTCCTCCAAAAAGGCTCAGGAACTTGCCAAAGGTGTCCCAAGAAATTTGTGGGAGAACAGAGAATGTCAGCTACTTTCCCAGCACATCTGCATCCTGAAAATGGGTTAATAATCGTGTTTTGGTCTCAGTCATGTAACAAATTTACTGTTCAAGGGATCTGCTACAGGATTACCTACAGGGAATGCAATTCTCACTCTGATAAACAGGGATTGGGAACTACACACAGCCTAAGTATTGAAGGCAGTGCTAATGGGGAACAGCTCCGAGGACACAAAGAGCTAAGAGAGGCAGGTAAGGATTTCTTTTCAATCACTCCTACATATAAAACCATGAAATGGAAAGCCTAGGGTAATATCTTCCCTCTTCTCAAGTTCTTCCAGATGCCTTAAGTGGGCCGCTCGCCCACAAGGGTTGAGGCGATGCTCATAGCTATCAATCACCTTGGCAAATGAAATGCTGCAAGTAAATTTTTCAGTAAATCAATAAAAGAAGGGAAGGCTAGCCTCTGCCAAAGCTTTCTTTCTATGTTCTCCCACCCTAAACAGCACAACCACCTCTTGTCTGTTTCATTATGAACTTTCATTATCATATCTGAGAAAACCTTCCACTGATAAGGACCACATCCCCTCAAACTACAGCTCAGGCCTGCTGTGCAGTGGAAGAGTCATGAGGGCAACTTCAAATCTGTCATCTTAAGGGTTACACTACAGCCAAACACCAACCTTGTACAGATTCCTGAGGACTTACACTGACACTTGGAAGCCAAAGCACTCACATCAACTTTTTTAAAAATGCTGTAAATGTCTCTTAAAAGCCCTGGATGCAAGAGTGAGAAGTGATGTGGAAAACTCTGGCCTTTAGCCAAATTATAAAAGAAATTACTCATTAGCCCTGTAGGTTCATGATCTAGTTCTGCTATAAATTTTTATTACGAGTTATTATTGATTCTTAGCCATAAACACACAGGATGCCTCAGAGTTTTGCCCAAAAGTTTTCACAGTTCCAAATCCAGCACTTGGAAAAGCTTGTGCTTACTTCAACACCCAGGAACAGACCCTACTCATCTCAACAACATCAGCCAACTGATGTTTCTAATTTTAGTTTTTCCTACTGACAGTTGAGTAACACTGGCACCTTCCAAATAATCCTTTGATTTCCTGACGTCACAGGTGCTCTTGGGAGGATACGTAGAGACAACATTCCCTACACAAATGGTCAGAGCTGATTAACTACTGGGGGATGTTACGAGTTACAGTGATGTACAACCACTTACAGTGGCCTAAGAGCCAAATGAGTCACAAGAAGTAAAGCCAAGGATTCTCTCTGGGTTTCAAGTTACGAAAGTAAAAGCCTCTTGAAATAGGATCTAAAGCAAAAAGAATGCTACAGCAATTTATGAATGTGTTGAAAAAGCTAATCATTGGGAAGGAGAACTATAAAAATAATGCTCTCCAAACCCAGTCAAACATAATGTAGTCTTGAAGTGTAATTCTCCTTCAACCACATTTCTGAACTATTACTGACTAGAGTTGCAGGAAAACTAAGAAATTCACCAGCAAAATCTAATTCAGTCCTGTCTAAACTACAAGGATGAATTATCCACTAAGCACTGTGAGATGTCAGAGCTCCTGTGCTGAGTAGCCCTGCTCAATACAAGCATGCGCAGCACCAACACCCAGAGCTGCTGCCTGGCCAAGGAAAGTGAAGCCCAAAATGAACAACAATACCTGAAGAGAAGTGCCAACTGAACAGGCAACATCTTCTTTAATTAAAGTTGCGTAGGAGTGGGGATAGCGAGAAGGACACAACTGATGGCTTGGTACAATTCGACCGTAAAAAGAAGACTGGATGCTGATGGTGGTTCTGTGGGGACATCTCAGGGACACATATTCTCCATCACAGGCATGGTCAGTGTAATTCTTTAGGACCTGTGATATGTAACCTGCAAAAACCATGACAAAAGCCATCATTAGTGAAAGGTAGTTAATATGTAGGTGATTTACAGCCCTGCAGCCAACAAACACAAAATAACAGGCAATGAGGGATGCAGATTGTATTATTCATCTCACAAAGATGCAAAGGAGAGACACGATGGCACGGGCATTAGGGACGCTTGGTAATTTGACCTTCAGCCATGCTTCATATCCCTAGTGGAAGCAACATCTGGATGCTCTAAGCCCTTAGTAGAATCATACAACTGATTTACATCAGCCTATCTGTCAAGCTTCCTCCTGCCAGACTGGTCATTTAGACCCCTGTAGTTGCACTGTTTTAGAAATCCTTCTCTTCTTTCTCATGGAGAATAGAGATAAGCTGCACTTCTTGTACTTTCTTAATCTCTGTGTTTTGTATTAGGTGCTGTATAGCTATGACCAATGACTTTGGGAGGTGGATTCTCTGCTGACCAATGGTTGCTAGATTATTAATGGATATATAAAGAAGTTTCTGTAAATAAAACTCTTTCTTTCGCCATCTTGGGGGTCTCTGCCTGCTTCCTTGCCAGCTTCCTCTGCCTGCTGCCGTGAATCCCGCGAATATTATGAAATTCTAAACCACAGACCCCATCTAGATGCCATATACAATTTTTGGCCCTCCAATACAGGACAGATTTCAATAAACTGAAGTGAGTCCAGAGAGCCACCAAGAAGGCTTGGAGCTGGAGCACTTTCCCTGTAAGAAGTGGCTTCTTCAGCCTGGAGAAGAGACAGCTTTGGGGGAAAATAATAGCAGCTTGCCAATATCTGAGGTTATCAAAGGAATGGAGCCCGGCTCTTCACGTTGGTGCACGGCAGGAGAATGAGAAATAACAGGCACAATCAGAAACAAGAGAGTTTCAGAGCAGGTATTCGAGCAACTCCTTCGGAGAGCAGTCAAGCAGTGGAGCAGCTTGCCCAGAGAAGCTGTGCAGTCTACGTTCTTGAAAGTTTTCAAGACATTACTGGATAAAGTCCTGAGCAGCCTGGTCTGACATTCTAGGGCAATCAGTTAGACTAGAGAACTGAAATCCCTTCTAACCTCATTTTTCTTATAAACTAATGATCATGGGCAAAAAGGCCCAAATTCAGAGCCACTAAGGAGGAAGCTGGGGTTACAATTGGTTATATTGGAGGTCCTATTCCATCCTGGCACACCAATCACATCTTTGATCTCCTTTCACAATATACCATTTTAAATCTTCTGGCTGCACTTTCTATTCTAGACCTTTGACACTTCCTCAAAGTATTTCTTTCTCTCCAATTGTGCAAAGTTTCAATCTTTTTAGAAGGAAAACAGTATGCAAAACTAAATCTCTCCATGTTTCTTAGGGGATTATGTTATCCACTATAATGAAGTTGTTGACAATAATAAAGCAGGGGGACAAAGCCTCGTTAAAATTACACTGAGTCAAAAGGGCTGACTACAGTCAGGTTGCCATGGGAACTCCCAAACAATCCTGACTGCCACAATCGAGGAAATCTCCGTGTTGCTGATATGGAGACATCCATACAGGGAACACTACAGCTGTGCATGTCAGTGTCAGCCATGGTCCTACTCAACCCCACAGATCTCCTCTCTGTAATGCATTTGGGAACCCCATTCCCACTACTGCCACCAACACAAGCCCACCAGTGGCCACCCCACAATGCCCTGTCCCTCTCTTCCTCTGTGGAGGAAGGCAGAGAGGGCACTGTGGAACGGCTGCTGGTGGATTCTGAAGAGATAGAATAGAGAAAAAAGACCAACCAATGAAGAGAAACAAGTAATCCCTGTAGGAATTCCTAAAAGGGAACATAAAACCTGTGTTTTAAAAATAATGACTATTCTCTTGGTGGCCTAAAAGCACAGAATAACTTAGGTTGCTACCTCTGCAAGTCATTTAGTCCGGCCTCCTGTTCAAAGCAGAGCCAGCTTAGTCCAGCTTTCCCAAGGCCTTGTCCAGTTCTGAACATCTCCAAGGGTAGAGCCTCCACAACATCTGAGCACCCTGTGCCAAAGTTTAACTTTCACAGTGACATTTTTGTTTTCATTCAGTGCAATTGGAATTTCCCATGTCATGACTTTTTTTTTGTTCCCTCTGGTTCTTTCATTGGTACATTTTTATACCCTCTGGTACCTTTCAGAGAAAAGAATGGTTACATTTTTTCTGTACATTTAGGTACTCTAAAACAGTACTTAGACCCCACTTTCCTAATTTTTCACTTCTAGATGAACAGACCAATTCCCTCGCTTTCCCGTTATTCATCACATGTTCCAGCACCCTTGCCTTCCTGGCGGCCAAATGCACTTTCTCCAGGTCTTCAGCATCTTTGGTGTGCTGAGGAGCCAGCTTGGCATGCTTTACCCTCCATCCCTGCAAGGAGCTCTGCTCCCTCACACTCCCCATCCTGCCTTCCCAAGACATGACAGTGCATCCAGGGAAACACAGCTCTTGTGGTCTGAGAGAATTCACATGGATCGCTCATTTCAACATCAACTCTAGCTTTCCTTGTAGACGCATCTGTAGGCTATATTTACTCCAAGTTAAGCTCTCCTGGGGTTTTTTTCTCTGTCCCTAAAGCCATATCCAGCAATTTCCTCTTATTCTCCAAAATGATATGACCCACATCCAGAGCTTTTACTGGGAATAGCTCTTCTTCCATACCAACACCAAAACCTAGCCCAGGAGTTCTGTGAAAGACCACCAGTCTCAACGAATTTCAGGGTGTCTAAACCAACCACAATTACCGTTCTTACAGATAACCAACACACAGTAATTTAGCTTCAGCATTCGATCTGCCACTGTGAGGGCTAGATTCTCTGATTTCTCTAAATTTTAGCCTGTAGTTCTTACTTAACAATTCTGTTGCTGCAGTGCCTCGAGGTGTGCTCCAAATAAATATTTACTCAAATCAGCATATTAATTTCCAAGTCCCCAGGGCAGCATTTGCTCATAAGAAAAAAGCTGAGACACAACCCCAGTTATCAGAGTGAGTGACAGGGCTGCATCAGACCAGGAAAAAGCACTATTTAATTTAGTGCCTTTGTCTCGCTTGTTCAAGGAAGCACTCTGGGATAAAATTAACTACTGGAGTGGACCTCCTTCCCCAGTCGTTAGAATACATGCCCTAGGGATGCTGCACACCTAGTCATGGAATTAGTTCAGATCTGACCCTCAAAAATAAGGCAACTATGCAGGATAGGCATCAGGACAAGGAAACAACAAACAAAATCAGAATACAACTCAAAATATCGAAACACACTTTCTATACTGTTACTCCAGTGCATTAGGATGCTTCCCTGAGGCAAAACTATTAAGGAGCCAAAGAAATACAACCAAAGTGCAGCCAAGACTCTACTGTCTCCTCTGAATATTCAATTACTCTGTCAGAACAGCCATCCTACAGCATGCCTTTCATATTGCCAATTCAGGATCAGGGAAGGTTTCAGCCCCTGCAATTAGTGCACATCACTTGTTGAAACAGCTCCTTCCTCTCGCCTTCCATCAGCAATCTCGAAATAACTTGAGTTCGCTCAAGCTCAAGATATTGAAGGGATTGAATGCTTTGATGGTGACTGACTCATAATAAACAAAGCACGATGTCTGAAACATCTGGCACTGACCACTGTCAGAAAGAAGATACAAAATTAGGCACGAGCATGGTCAAGGAAGAGATGATGTTCTTCAAAGAGCAAAGGAAGTGGCTGTGTAGAATTAATTTTTTTTTTTCCTCTTTAAGAGTGTCAGATTTGCACTATTTCATTGATAGTTCTTTTGAAAGTTGTTGGCATTTCATTCCCATTAATTCATGGTTCAGTAACCCAAAATCTGAATTATTTTCAGGACTGTTGTTGAATTTTCAGTAACAAGTCTCCAAGTGACCTTTTGTACCACTACATGTGGCACCAGGGAGGGAACTACTGGGACACTTTTTGCTGAATTTAATACTTAAACATGGAGCCAATGGCAATTGTATGAGGACTTTAATGGCACTTTAATGGCACGAGTGTAAGACAATGTTAGAGCAGGTGGTAATTTGAGCTTTTCTTTAAAAATATGTATTTCATTTAAAAACATGGTAACAGCAACAAAGAAATCTAAAGCATTAAGCCTATCAAACCTTTTCCAAATGCTTCATATTTTGAAAACCTGGGATAACAAAAACAATCTCAAAATGTTTTGGGTTTAGGACTTCGTTTTTTTTAAGGATTGTGTCCAGGACATTAAATCTTTGATGATGGGCTTCCATACTCCCAAATTAAATCAATGTATAGGACTCCAGAGTTAAACATCTCCTTGATTCAAAAGACAGTGTCACCACCAAAGCAAGGATTTACATTCTGGAGACAGACTAAACAGCCAAAAGAAATGCATCACAAAAATGATAGATCATTTTTCCCTCAAAAAAGAACAAAATGTTCCCTTCAAAGACCACTTGCAATTCATTTTTCCAAAGTGCAGGGTTTGTCTCCTATCAGTCATCAGCAATTATTCTACACTCCTCACCAAACACAATGATTAATGCTGACTGAAACTTTATCCCTCCCAGCAATGTCAGCCCCCAAGAATCATTTGAACGATTGCCTCTCCAGGAAACTGTTGATCAGTTCTCATCCAAGAGTCAGTTCTAAATCTTAACACATATGGAGGAAAGAGAAACATAACAGCTTCATACACAATATCATCATTTTACAGGAACTGTAAATTTAAACATCCTCCTTTATGACTCTCATGGAGCTACAGCCCCTCCTTTTTGAAACCAAAGCAGCTGATGGAGCAGTTCACAAAAGCACAGACAGCAAAAGAGCTTTCACCCCATCCAGAAGCAGGAAAATGTAGCCTCCAGTACATAAAGGGGCTTTACAACGAGGCTAGAGAGGGGTGTTTCACAGGGGCATGTAGTGATAGCACGAGACAGAAGGGCTTTAAAGTAGAAAAGTCTCCGCTTAAAAAGAGATTCTTTACTGTGAGGGTGGTGAGGCCCTGGAAGAGGTTGCCCAGAGAAGCTGTGGCTGCCCCATCCCTGGAAGACAAGGTTGGATGGGGCTTGGAGCTACCTGGGATAGTGGAAGATGTCCCTGCCCATGGCAGGGGGTTGGAACAAGATGATCTTTAAGGTCCCTTCCAACCCAAACTGTTCTATGACTCCATGAGTCTGTAACTGTTCTATGATAACAGTAGAGCACACAAACATTGATTTATGTATCCCGTTTAACCATGGCTGTCTAAAAGCAGTAAGTCCTCTTCTCCTGCTTCCACTGAAACCAGTTCTAGTTTTGCTTGACAAGGCACAATAACAACACACCAGTTTGCCAATCCTCAGAGCAGAAATTTCATCTTTCACCAGGGAACATCTCTGCAGGAATGTGCTAGAAGAATAGAGACAATCACAATAGCACTAATTCTTTTACAGTTTGGATGTGATCCAAAACTTCTAATAAATTACAAGAAAATTCAAAGGATTCTAATGGTTAATGAACTACTACATATAATTAAAGCCAGAGCTTCATAAATATCTGCATCAAGTTATATCCAAGCTATTGTAATGTCTTCTTAAAATATCCCATTTTGAGGTTTTGTGGTTACAAATACAGGAGTGCATACATATCAGAGAGAAAAATCAACCTCATAAAAAAAAAGAACTTTATACTTAGAAATAAATAATATCCCATCATCTGAAACACATGGAGTCACTGCAATTAACTGCTAGAGAATTAAGTATTCCCCTGTTGCTGGTCAACACGGATTCTTTTCTTTTTAATCCGCTTATTTTCCAAATCCATATTGGTTTTCTCAGTATCTGCTGCCATTTTCTTCTAGTTTCCTCAGCTCCCTTGCAGGTGTTTTAGACACACTGAATGTGAAACATAACTTTTCTCCAGGAGATACCTTAGTCAGATACTTTCCTGGAGTTCAGACAACCCCTAAACCACACTGGTTTTCAGGCAGGCTTTGGACTGGAGAATTTCAGCTTTACAGGCAGAGCACTGCTACTCGTAACATCTCACAGAAACTGTGCTGTGCCAGGGGAGTCGAGTAACAGCCACGAGGATGGGCCAAGAGGGCTGAAACGTGACCCTGGGCAAGGCTTGAAGCCAGAGCAGGGAACTCAATGAATGCACTTCACACCAGGCATTACTGATAATCCTGCGGTTGTGGCAGCAAAGCAGCTCTCTCAAATCACAGAGCAGCCCAGGACAGACAAGCAGGGTTTGTTTTGCTTTGTTACTAATGCTGGAGATTAAAACGTGCTATTACAATCCTTCTACAGAGAGATTTGCTTTCAGTTCAGCTACTCCCCAGCCCTTTCACCTTTCAGATACCATACAGCTCTGAACAAATCTGAACATCTTGTGAGCATATTTAGGAAAATATTTTTATTTTAAGTCAACAGTTTCCTGCCCACTATCTGATGTTCTCTACCGCAGTTACAGCTCCAAACAGCATCCAGTGTTAACTCAGAAAAATTACTTTGAAACAAGAGTGAATTTAGAGCTGCAGCTGAGTGCCAGCATTTCAAGGCTAAACAGGGCAAGGTTTTGTAAATGATGATCAGTATTTCATAGGTCTCCTGGGTTTGTGCAGGGATGAGAAAGTACTGGAATTTAGACTCGTGAAGGCTAGGGGTGACAGGAATAAAAACACTGTCATTTTCAACTCTGCAGGCTTGAATATTACACAGATATTATTGAGGATTATTGCTAATTATTCCCGTAAATTCCCTAACTGTAAACTCCAACAACATTTCAAAAAACACTATAGCCTTTCCACAGATTGTTGGAATTACTCTGGAGAATTTAAAAAGCAACTCCAACTTCAAGTATTTGGGGTCTAGAACTTTAAACAATTGCTCTAAAACTTCAATGCAAAAAGTCTTTTTTGCTGTTTGGATACAATCCTAGATTATTTTCTTTGAATGTCCCATAAATCCATGGTTTCTTGGGAGCTCGCTTTTTCCTAAAATAAGTTTTAAAAGCCTTTACAGCTACGGAGATGTATTTTTTCTGGTATCCCACATTTTGAAAAGACAAATGAAAAGAGTATAAAATTGAAATTTTTTTTCTTTTTTTTTCTTTTTTTTTAATGCTTGAATCAGGGAATATTTATCCTGGAAGGGCCTCCTGCAGGTCACCCACTCCAAACTTCTGCTTGGAGTGGGGTCAGTATCAAAGTGAAATCAAGCTGCCCAGCACCTTGTTCAGCCCTGAGCAAGGGCTGCCAAGGGCAGGGACTCCCCAGCCTCTGAGGCACCTCTGCCAGAGCTTCACTACCCTTCTCATTCAAACTTTTTCAAAATTTTTTTCAAATAAGTGCTCAGAATTTCGCCTGTCACAATGCATGTCTCTTGCTTCATACCTCATAAGTTTGCTCCTCTGGGAGGAGCCCAGCTTTGGTTTATGTATATCCATTTTAAGGAGGCAGAAGGAAGCATCTGGACACTGCTTAGCATTTCCTTCTCCACCATCTCTCCTAGGCCATGTCCTTCAGGTCCAAACTATCCTCCTGGACCTCCGCTGGACTCCCTCCAGCTTGTCAGTGTTCCTCCTAGAATTGTGTACCAGTATCATGACCTGTAATCCAAGGGGTTGACCTCCTGCTTCCTCTAGATTTCAGGAATTTCTTGAAACCTCTTGTTTCCCTCGCTCTGTGGTTCCAGACAGCCACAATGCTGCAGGAAATTTGCCAATACAGAGATTTAATTGAAAGGTGCTGCCGGGACTTCACGACCAGGACTTCACCAGCTTGCAATGCTCTCTCCAGCAGCTTTTTCCTGCTCCCTTATTTCAGAACTAAGCCTCTTGCAATGATTCCTGTGCATGTATGGAGGTGACAGCAACCAGAGCTGGAGCATGGATCAGAGTGTCCATGGATGTGTCCTGCCAGCCACTGGAGCACGAGATGGCATGCACGGTGTGTAGGTACATCCGTGACCTGTACTGACTATCGAGCTGGACTGGCTGGCAAGTAGAATAAAAGCTTTGGGAGGTAGGTGTGAAAGCAGCCACAAGCCTAGGTCAAATACTGCAGGAGAACCTGAACCCCACTGTAACTGAGGAGTTCATTTTTTTTGCAGTACTAAATTTCTTAGAATGCTTTGTTAAAATAGTGTCATAACTTTATAAATATTAATATATTATATAAGTAATATGTTAGTGTTACAGCATTATAAATATTAATGTCATGCTTTAATTGAAAAAATGATAACTTGCAGTAGTAATATGCATTATATGTCAAATACAGGAAGTATATTGCATATAGTGCAATCAAATTTATAAAATACATCTTATAGCATAACCAGGTCATCTTAGGAAGCCTTATGGGGTTTGTTCAGTACTCAGAGAATGAAAACTGTGATTTTGAGAGAGATTTACAGTATACCTCCAACAGCCCCCAAAGGTCAATTCCACGCACTGTGACAAGCTGGGTACTATTTCATTCCAGAGATACAGCTGCAGTCAGGCTTAAGGTCATCGCTTTACAGCTGAGGGAACTACACGGGTGACACTTCCTGAGCAGCTTCAATTGGCTCTTTTTCCTTGGATGTCAACCAAGTCCTTTCCAAAACACAGTAATCTCACACATAAATCACAGCACTGCTCACTCTGGCCTTGCCATTGCATTCTAAGTAGCAATAAAGAACTCACACCACCACGGCCATGTAGCTCTTCTAAATTAAGTTATAAGAGATTTATTTTATTCAAAGGACAGTTTTATCTCAGTGGTTTATATACAAGAGATTTTTAACAGCAAAACTACAGTGATCTAATTAGTCTGCCATAATTACACCCATATAATTTTCCATAGTACGTTCATAATTACCATTGCACCTTTCCTCATTTATACAAGTCTCACTGGTCTTCATTTGGACTTGCACTTTCACGAAAAATCCTTTTGATCCCACCCCTTCAGGTGACAATTCTTATGGAAACTTCAACCTTGAAATTCAACATCGTTACAAATCTAAGATGAAAATGAAAAGAGTCCTGCTAAGAAAATACAATCCCAAAACTTGGTGTCTTCCTGCAGGCAAGTTTAACAGCTGAAATAGGATCTTGTCTCAAAATCAGCCTTTCCTACAAGTGTCTCTGGGCCTGAGGGCAACAGACCTAATAACTGTTCTGTACCTTTTGGCCCAGTCACTAAAATTTCTGAAATCAAATTTGTGTCATTTGGCACCTCTTTGTCCATCAAATCCCTTCTTGGGCCCTCCTTAGCTATACCAGAAATCAATGCTGGCAAGCACAGTGCCTGACAGCAGCCCCTGCTGCACCCTCATGCCCAATGAATGCACTTTTTTTTTATCTCTAGTATTTTGAAAGCATGGGATTTACCAATTCCCCACGTACCAAAGGAAATTTGGAAATGGGAAATATCTGGCATCTGTCATGAAAGCAGGTGCTGTGTATCTCTGGTAAGGTGTGTCAGAGCTCCTTGATGTCCCCACACAGCTTGAGAGTGAGAGACTGAGCACCAACCTGGAAAGTTTGGGAAGAGCCCAGTTTGACCAAAACCCAGGCTTTCACCATTGCAAGCACAGAGGGAAGGGTTTGTTTCTGTACCAATAACATGCAGCAAGGGAACTAGAAATCAGCCATTCTCTAACTGTGAGCCTCAGCACAGCTACAGCAGCAGAAGTGCCTAAAGTCAACCTGGCCTTTGCCCACAGCTTTACTGGGAGTGACGGGGAAGTATCCTGTTACCCCCCAAATTCAAAGAAAGCTTTTGCACAGCATATCACACTGGGACAAAGAAAGTGGTTATTTGACCACACAAGTGACAGACAAGACTTTATGCACACTGACCAATCCTTTAAGCAAATCAAGAACTCAGTCATGACAATCTGACAAGGGCTAAGAAACACAAACTCTGAATAAACAGGTTTCTGCCCATTCAGAAGAAATTATTCTGACAAGACTATGAGTACAGGGCAATGGCAGATTTATTTAGACTGGGGCAAATGGCAGGAGGGAAGGCAAAAGTGCATAACCCCACGGGAGCTGCTGTTAAAGCCATCACAAGCAGATGTGAGTGCTTTACACACAGTGCCAGGAGCCAGCTCTGAGGCTCTCAGAGTGGCCACACATCCCTGAAAAATGTAGATTTCAACTGGCAGGTGAAAATGTTGAACAATTCTTGTAATCCAAGAGAACAAATCTGAATTCCTGTTACCTTGCATGAAATAATGCATTGTGACTTACAAGTGCAAATACAAACTGGGCAGGGAAGAGTTTTCCTACAGGAAAATACTTCCAATCAGCCTGTAGGCTCCCTCACTGATTTTAAAAAGCAGTTCAATGCTACAATGGTAATTTTTATTAGAAATTTGCCTTGCAAACTAAAATTCAAGGCCTCCCTCATTTGCTGCTGTGCAAGGATAGGTAGGGAAAGGCAATCTCTATGCTCAAGGAAGTCAAATCACTCTGGATTGCTTTCCCACCTGGCAATTTTTCCAGTGAAGAAGCAGAAAATTTTGTGGGGTAATGGCAAATCACAGCCTGTGGTGGGAAGGGCAGCTACTGCTCATGGACGTACAGCATGAGCTCTCCTGAGACACTGCAGAGAGACCACATTTGTGATTTCTCTCCAGACTAGAGACCTTGTGCTTAATTCTCCCAGAATTTGCCTCCCAAGACAACTCAAAAATTAGGCAAAAGCTTGTTTCCAACACTGGGATTTTCATATCTCCCTTTTCCTTCTGCTTTACATTCCATATTTTATTTATTTATTCTTATTCAGGGTAGATTTGTCAAATTTAATGAAAGCAACAGCTATGAAACAAACTTGCAACCTTTTCCCCAGGACCTTCAGTAAGAACTATGATGCTGCCCTCTGCATGACCTTTGCCTGTGAAACGCATATTTCTCTTTGCTTTGGCCAGGCCTTGGCAGCTTCATGAACCCCAAGAGAGGAAAGATAATGAGTAGAGACTGAGACAAGATAGAAAAGGCTAAACAGTGAAAGGATAAAGCAGAGTAAGGGGAAAAGAAGGAAATTAAAAAGGGAAAACAAAAGGAGACACAGGTTAGCGAAGACATATTTAAAAAAAAAAAAAAATCTTTCTCATCTGTCAGTTAGAAGTGTGGTCCCAGGAGTTCATCCTGACAGCAAGAATCAGCTGGAAGGATTGTGGGCACTAGGTCACTTGAAGCTGGAGGAACACAGAGCAGCCTTAAAATAGTAAAAAGGAGAAAAGATAAAGATTTAAAGATTTTGAGCAAGATTATCTATTTGTAAGTGACCTGTCTTTATGTCCCAGTGTGATCGAGCTCCAAATCATACCTGCTTGCAAAAAGGGGGGGAAAAATTATCCAGGAAAAAACGGGAACTCAGAGAGGCTGTAAAAAGAGGGGGGTAAAAAAAAAAAGAAGATGAAAAAGCAGGTTTGCAGAATTCTGTCCTAATTTCTGATGTTGTCTGTCTCTGATGACCTCTCTACAAACCTCAAGTATTGCCTTAACAGCACATGCAGTGTGTTGCATCTGCCACAACCAGGCAAAACTGCAGATCAGCATCTGCTGTTTAAGCCATTGACTTTAGCCAAAAGGGAATTTATTATTCACCAGCAACTGGACAACTTTAAGCCATGATAAATGTGGTCAGGATAGCAGGAACGATGATTTCACAGGTAAATTGGTCTTTTATTATTTGATATAAACAATACTAACGAGACACAGGCATCTTGAGCATCACCAGTCCAAGCTGTAACACTGCCCAGCCAGCGTGAAGTCACCTAACCTCAACTTACCACATGTTCCTCCTTGAGAGGACAGGAAATTAGCACTTGGGAGTAAAGGCAGGACTGTCTCTCTACCTTGAGCTGAAGATCAAGTATTAATGCAGGAGTTTCCTTTCTACCTGCTAAACATGCTGTACCTTCCTGGGGCTCAAGTGAAAAGCTCTGAGCAGCCTGGTCCAGTGGAAGGTGTCCATGCCCATGGCAGGGGATTGGAAGGAGATGGTCTTTAAGGTTCCTTTCAACCCAAACCATTCTCTGATTCCATGATCAGGAATGATCACCTCTGGCTGGAAGCCACAGGGCCAGATGGAGCTCCTTCATCTGGTACCAGTTTCACCTGCACCTCAGTTTTCCAAATATCAGCTGAAGATGATCCTACATCTATATCCATGGAAGACCAGGAAAAAAAATACAAGGGCCTGCAAATGTGAAGTAGCAGGGGTCACAGAGAGCCTGGGGATAAAGAGATATAAATGCAGACTGATTTTTATTCAGGACCACTCAGTAGCACTTCAGGATGTGACAAAGGAGATGAAAGGATACACAAAGAGAGGGAACTGCTTGGTCTGGAATATAAGTTAATAATAATAATAAAGACATCTGATCAACACAAAAGCCAGAACAGCCCCAATTCTACCACTTCACCCAAATCAGCTCCATAAAGGCAATAAGACAGAACACAAAAGGTATTTCTCTCCACCTTTCACTGAAACCATTCCCCATATTTGCAACTTCTTTCAAGGACAGAAATAATATTTGGCTTCCTTGGCAACGCAGAACAAAGGGACAATAGAAAGCCGACAGTGGAATTTATGAAGCCGAGCACTGCACTCACCCCTTGTCTGGGGACAGCAATCGGGCAGGGTGGGAAGGCCCCAGAGAAACAGCAGCTAGAAAAGCTTTTTGGCTAAAAGCTATTTGTGCTGCTTTGACACAGAGCAGTTGTTCTGACTAACAGGTTAGAGAAAGGGATTTCTTTAGCAGAGTAACACTTTGAAGGGCTCTTTGCCTCACAGCTGTAACAGCAGCTACATCCACAGTACACGTTTTCCTCATACCTATTGTATTCCAGACCAAAACATACAACAGGCCCAAACAGCTTCAGGGGCAGCTGCTGGGAAACTCAGTGAGAATTATGCTCATATATGGACAGTGTTACAGCTAAAGGCTGTGATTAAACTGCAAAACCTGGGAGCATTTCCCAGTTGTTGGATCTGGGTACTTGTCCCAGCTGTATCTCAACCCCATTCTGGATCCAGACACATCATCCCTCCCCACAAAACTGATTTATTTTTTATTATTATTCTTTTTTCTTTATTCTTTATTTCTTTATTATTATTCTTTATTTCTTTATTCTTCAGACAGCTTAGATTGAAGAATATCCCTTCCTACATTATCCTGGTTTGGATCAGGACAAGGAACTGCACCCAGGTTTTCTGCTGTTGAGGATAATGTTATGTTTTCTGTTACACTAAGGAACACCTCTGAACCCATGCATGGCATCTGCATGCTTGCAAATGACACAGAACTGGAAGGAGCAATTGATAGATCAGATGGTTGTTCCATCATTCAGAGGGAATCTTGACAATCTGCAGAAATAAGCAAACAGGAATCTCATGAATTTTAACTAAAGGAAAATGTCAAGTTTTCTTGTAGGGAGGCATATCCCTGTGCACCACGTTGGGGAAGAACAGGCTGAAAAGCAGCTTGGTAGAAAAGAACCAGGGTGTCCTGGTGGGCACGAGCCAGTAATGGACCCTCACAGCAAAGTCAGCCTTTGTTAGGAGCATCAACAGCAGGTCAGGAGAGGAAAGCCTATCCCTCAGCACTGGTGAGACCCAGCTGGAGTGCTGCATCCAGTTCTGGATTCCCCCATGCTAAAGAGATATGGGCACACCAGTGCGAATCCAGCAAAGGGCCACAAAGATCACGGGATGGAGCATCTGCTACATGGAGAGAGGCTGAGAAAGCTGGGACTGCTTAGGCTGGAGAAGAGAAGGTTCAGGGGGATCTTGTCAGTGTGGATAAATAACTGATGGGACAGAGAGTAAAGAACACAAAGCCAGACTCTTCTCAATGATATCCAGTGAATGAACAAGAGCCAATGGGAACAAAACCAAATGCAGGAAATTCCACTTAAACATGTATGTGTAACTGTGAGAGTGATCAAACACTGGAGTGGGTTGCCCAGAGACATTGCAGAGTGTCCAGCCTTCCAGATCTTCAAAACACAACTAGACACAGCCCTGAGCAACCTGCTGCAGGTGACCCTGCTCTAAGCAGGTAGGCTGGACAAGATGATCTTGGAGGTCCTTTCCAGCTAAATGATTTTATTATTTTATGGTCTTCCAACCTTAGCCATTCTGTGCTATAATTCCGTCTCAGGACAAGCCCCAGTCTCCTTTAAAACAGCTAGGGAAAAAGAAAAAGAAACTTTATTCAAAGTAGGATTTGTGTTTGTCATGACCCCAGGTGGATTTCAGCATCATCTCAGCTCTGCTTACTCAGAGATGCCTATTAGTTATACTTGAACTGTCCTGCAACAGAGCTCAGGGAAGCAAGAAAAGGCCCTCCCAGGTAGATCTCCTGGACAAGCAGCATCACTGACCTTTGTAAACAGTGTTATCATTCAAGCAAACTGCTGCTCCAGACAATGGAAATGGCGCTTGGCACCCTGACTGCTGAGTAAGTGCTGTAACAATATCACCTTTCAGGATTTGTTTAGTCTTCACATCTGTGTTTATTAATTAGATTTACTCTGCTGCAAGCATGGATACTGCTACAGGAACACAGTTTTAGATAATGAAATCTGAAAAATTTGTTGTGAGTTTTACTTAATGGCTTAGTGTCCAGATGTTTCACAACCAACAGCATTCCCTTGTAGCCTGCTTGATTACTCCTTCAGAAGTTAATTCTCCAAATCTCAACAAATGCCTTCTAGATCACCAAAAGTGATCTCTCAACAAAAAGAAGAAAAATCAGGCAGGCATTCCTGTAATGTCTTATGCTAAAGCACACATCCAGCCCAGGTCTGACAGGTCACAAACTGAAAGCACTGCCAAGTTTACTGCAGGTACTGAAGTTTGGTGAAAAATCCCAGACAAAAATCAATGTAAGTAAATGCAAAGTAACACGATAGGAGCCTTGCAGTAGCAACAGTTCTGTGAAAATGTAAAAACCAATATTCATTAATAACCAGGAAAAAATCCCTAGGAATTGTTAGGAAGGAATAGAAGGCAGTGCAGAAACTACCATGGTGTCTCTGTATAACCATTCAATACTCATGCTCAGAAGAGTGTCTGCATTATTAGATCCTCCTGCCATCTCCCTTCCCACTCACAAATCATGCAGAAATCTTAGGAAACATTTAAGAGCAAGGTGTTAAATTGTGACTAACTCTCTTTTACCTGGAAGATAGGCAACTGGGAGGTGAGACGGACCACACAGAAAATTGAGGTGAGGAAGGAAGATGAAGGGATTGAAAGTGCAGTTTCTTCCAATTTAAAAAAAAAAAAAAAAGGTTGGTGAAACAAAAGGGGAAATTTTCTTACCACCTCCAAAGCTGAGCTGTGGCACTTGTGGCCACTTCACTTCTACAGGTCTCAAACATTCACACAGACCAAAAATACCACCACATCAATGAACGGAACAAAAACCCATTGAGATCCAGTGAACTCACACACAGCTCTTGATTTAAGTTCTTGAGCTGTGAGGCTGGTCAGAGACTAGAACAGGTTGTCCAAAGAGGTTATGGTGGTCCTTTGGTTCAAGGGAACAGCTGCTCTTGCTTGATGTTTCAGGTGGCAGATTCATTAACTGAGCCTATCAATCCGATTACAGTATCTGCCCCTGTTTCCCTAGCCTGGAGTTGTGGCACTGAGGTGGATTGTACTAAGCAGAGTTACAGACAAAAGAGGGGGAAAAGTGAAACAGGAGAATGCTGGAGAGCATGGAGATGAAAGACACACAGGAAGGCATTGGATTAATGGACAAGCATTTATGCTGTGATCAGCTAATGCACAGAGATTAGCATGCAAGGTATTTTCTGAAGAAAAAAAATAATGTCCTGTCAGCCACGAAGTGATGTACGAAAGACAAAACAGTCAAATGTCTAGGAAATTGTAACTCCATCTTCCTTCCACTGTCTCTCACCGTTGAGATGGGAGGGGGGCAAGCCAGGAGAAAGGTCAGGGGATGAAAACAACAGTGGGGAATTGGCAGAGTGCCTCGGGCTCTGTGGAGCAGAACTGTCCCTCCCAGAGGATAAACCAAGGGCACACATCTTGGGTTTCCACCACATGCACCGTAACAAGGAGAGAAACTTCTTGGATACAATTTCAGTGTAGACATTACTTTCGGTGCATTGAGGAACAACAGAACTGTTATATCTTGGCTAAGAAGTGGGGATAAGTACCAAAACCCTTCTATATATTGTTTTTAAAGTCATAGGTGTCAAGCAGAATTATTCTCCAAAGAAAAACAGAGCATTTAGGTGGGATGGAAACCTTCCTCGGGACTGGGAAGAGTAGGACAGCAAGGAATAATTGCCAAAAACAAATTAACAATTCCAAAGAGCAGCTCTCAGAGCTTAGCCACTCCAAGATCTCACAAGACTGAAATAATTCCTACCAGCAGTTCTTGTTCCCCACAGGAAAAGGAAAAAATAGTAGGCTCCTGGGATACTTAATTCAGCTAAGCCATCTGGGAACAACAGCTAAAAGAGACTGATCTGTTACTCAGAGCCTCACATACAGCTCTATGATCCAGGGATTTCCAAAATCAACAGTAATACAAAGAGTTTTTCAGTAGCATGTCCAACCCAGGCAGAACGGCTGGTTGGAAGAATTTTAAAGTCTGTTTCTTTCTGTCAAGACACTAAACCTAACAAGAGTGCAATGGAATTATGCTCCGTTCAGGCTTGACCCTGCCTGGGTATCAAGATGTTTCTCAGATGAGACAGAGGGGGACAGGATCATTAATATTTGGAGCAGCTTTCAGCGTAGCTCATGGGCAGACAGGACCCAGGGCTGTCCTTGGGTTCTCATGATCACTCCAGACCTTCACCTAGCTCTCAATCAAAATCTCGAGGGAAGATTGGAAGGCTAATCCACTGCAATCCTTCCAAAGATAGAGGGAAGGCTTGTGTGAGCTGGAAGCTTTTGAAGTGCTTAACTAATACGCCCATCACTGAGAAGGGTAATATTAACTCAAACCCAGTTTATGTTTTCAGGTGACTTGGAGCTTTAAAAAATGCAAAAATCCCTATAGAATAGCACCATGTCACACTCTCCAAAATCACCTCTGAGAACGTTTCAGTCAGCAGGTGAAACATCCACTCATCTGAAAATTGGTGTTCTCCAGAATAAATACAGGAAATGGGAATTTAACCACCTCTAATGTGAGTGATACAAAGTTTACCCATTTCTGCCTTCCCTATTTGGAATATTAAACACATTTACCACCACAATACCCATACAACCTCCTAATTCAAACCCAAACTCCCACACCAATGAGCAGAGGAGAGCATACCTGCTCTACCCTGTTCACAGCTGACTGGCCACCCACCCCAACAGAAGCAGATCTAAGCTGAGGCAGACTGTGTAAGGATGTTATCAGGTAGGCATCAACCTGATAATAGGACATTTAAATTTACATGAAAATCTGAACTAACAACTTTTTCATCTCTTTAAAGTCAACAGTGAGAAACAGTCACCTCTCAAGGACAATTTGGGAGCTGTCCCAGATACTTTTACCATGAAATTGTGTCATCTCTGTTCTCGATGTTACTCAAAACTCAGCTGAAACAGACCCTGAGCAACTTCAAAACTTCTGTGGTTATAGCTTTGTTCCAGCTCCAGGAAAGCACTTAGAGACGCTTTAAACATGTGCTGAAATCCTCCTCACTTCAGCGGCCAAGGGACTGATGATCCCTATCTCCCCAGCACTCACAGAAATCCCAGTCAGACAGAGATGCTGAAAAACTGAAGAGAGTTCACCAAGAGGACCACCAATATGATTAGAGGGCTGGAGCACATAACACAGAAGGGTAATGAAAGTATGTTTGTTTAGTCTGGGAAAGATTAAGGGCAGGACCTAACTGCAGACTTGCACTTCCTAATGGGGTTGGTTATTGATGACAAAGCCAGATCCTTCCCAGAAGTGCACAGAGACAGGACAAGATGCTCAGGTCACAAGTTGCAACAAGGGAAAATCCATCCAAGATAAATTTTTCACCACCAGAGTGAATAAGTCCTGGAACAGGTTGCCCAGAGAGCCTTGGAAGCCAAATCCTGGCGATATTTTCAGGCCATATTGGGAAAGGTCTCAGCACCCTAACACAACTTTGAGATCCACCTTGCCTTAAACAGGGGCTTGAACTAGAACACCCCCAATGGTCCCTTCCACCCTAAATCCGTTTATGATTCTATGACTGAATTCCAGTCCTTTGAACATTTTTAATTCTCTCATGCAGACATAACCACATGGTACAGAAGCTCTCCACAGAGAGAGGTGTGATTTCCACAGGTGTGATTTCCTGCATCAGGGAGCTGTTCCTTTATCTCCTCTTTCCCCCACAAATTTTAATCAAAATTTCTCTTGCCAAAAGTTAGAATGTTTTATTAAATGTGTTTTGAATAATTGGAAGAATTAAAGCTTGGAATAGTAGACTAATTTCTCCATCTCCTGCTCATCTTCAGGCAGCTCCTAAGATTTCCATAATTGTCATAGTCTGCTCTGTTGAACTGCTGAGAATTAGTTTTAACCTATAAGCCTTAAAATTGTATTTCATACTGCACATCGCACTTCTGTGAGGAAGGAGGCATTTAGCATGTTAGGAACCAGCCCGGTGGCAACAATAGGAGCTTTTGTACCAGGGAATGGCATGTTGCCTGGGAATGGGCCAGAACAACAAATTGATACGACAGGCTTTGCCTGCTGTGGAAGTATTAAATCTCAGCTGATAGTGGAACTATCACCTTTCTCTGAAAAGCACCGTGATCTGAGCTATGCTGTCCCTTCACATAAAATGTAAATGACCCGTGGACACAAGGGGAGGCTGGCGTAAATCCCATTCAACCTGGAGGCTGGGAAGGTCATTTCCTAGACAGCTCCTAAAATTAAGCATAACAATATGCAACTCTCCCAGTCCCAGACAAGTGAGTTTCTGGAGCAGTGAAGCACAGAGAATGAGATTCAGGAGCACAGGTCCTCTCACAAAGCCTTTGTTTGCACATCAGTACACCCAAGTCAGCTCCCTCATTAAAGCTAATGTCAGGACTCCCTCGCCTTAGGGCACTCAACCTCTACCAATGCACATTTGCAGAAGGATAAGGGCTGGTAGATTTAGCTAAAGCAGCAAAGGCCAGAAAAATAGAAAGTCCTCAAGGATAACCGAGCCAGTGTCACTTGGGTCCCTCTCTTCTAATTCAGCTGAGCTATTTGGATTATTTCAGGCCCTGGAAGCATCCTAATGCTCACAGCTGGTCCCCCCATGAGGCAGCTCAGCAGCAAAGTGTGCCAGCAGCTATCCCAGGCTGAAAATTACTTTTCCTCTGTGAGCAGGTGGGGGAATGCACTTGGCACTGCACTGAGCATGTTGTGGTCTAGGACTTCATGCTCACTTTAGGTTAGGGAGAAACGTTTTCAGGCATTTGTAAAGCATCTCTAAAACCAGCACTGCAGCCCTGGTCAGGCCATAGCAAAGTGCTCAGGGTCACCTATCTAACATTGCCAATTTACTGAGCTATGTAAGAGTACCATCACCCCAGGATCCCTCTGCCATCCATGGAGATGGAAGGGCACTGCAGCAGGGCATTTCAGCCAGCCTGGGATTTGAGTTGGCCTCTTGTCCCTGCACAGATCAGAGGGTGTCAGGACACCTACATTTAACACGGATATTGTTTTTAAATACAGGAGTGAGCAGGTTACTTCCCTCAGTGCTGTTTAAACATTTGACAGATGTGAATTCACCTAAAGATAAAAAACATCGTCTTTTCCATGTATGGATAACAGCTTCATAAATCTGAGCCATGATTGTTTTAAATCCCACCCAGGTATTGCTAAGCAGTTGGATCTAGGACTGACCTAGGACTTAGCTGGGACAAGCCACCATGTCCCTGCTCCTCACAGCTGTGTGTGCTGAACTGGGGCGAGAGGTGAGCTCATGGAGGAGGAGAAATAATTACCAGACAACTCTGCCGCAAGGCCTGGATGAAGCTTCAGAATTATATCAGACCCCTGACACTTCACCAGAAGTGCATAGTGAAAAGGAGATAGATGCAGTTTTATCTCCTAACCCTTTGTCTTAATTCTTTTTCAGGAGAAAAGTCATCCAAGCTAATTAGTCCAAAGGTTTATGAAGGAAATAAGTAAAGCAGACAGCAGAAAGCGACTACTCCTTAAATCTGTAGAGATAACAAGGGAAGCTTCCCTCAGCATTAGACTATAAATTTCCCAAAACTAACCTCTCTCCACTTTATTGCTGAGGCCAGCAAGTTTCCTAGAGCTCTTGGTTACAACAGGAAAAATGTAATTAGCACACAGACTGCCTTTAATTTGTATATCTATTTAAAGAAAAGTGCTCACCTATCAGGTTGTCACAATAAATAATTGTCCTTTTCCCCTTAGTCCAAGTGTGCCCCACCTGATCACTGTGGCAGAGAAAGGAGATGGCAAAGGAAGTGTGGGCAGCAGCTGTTCAACTCAGAGTATTTCACCCAGTCCTTTCCCAGGATGAAAACTGGAACAGCAGAAGTGAGAACCAAGAGGTAAAAGAAGGATACGAGGAGACAGGGAAATCTGACCCATTTGTTTGCAAAAAGAAAGCTGTAGGTTTCATCCGCAATGAGCAAACTCACTCTCCGCTATAGGCAAAGGACAGGAACATCTAATTTTCTCTCAAATATCTCTCCCCCTCCCTATGAAGATGAAAGAGGATTCATGGCTGAGATTTCCACCTTTTTTAACTCCTGTACATGCTTGAGACGCTCAGCCCATGAATTACAACTCAGACAGGCTAACTCAGTGCCCGAACTAGTGGGTCATCAAGAGAACGAAGATGTGATCCGGGCAGTCAGGCTCTGGTTCCTTGCACAGACAACACAGAGAAGCAGAGCCCATCTCTCCGATCATCAGAAACAAGTGCCAAA
This sequence comes from Origma solitaria, assembly GCA_013397895.1. Lineage (NCBI taxonomy): Eukaryota > Metazoa > Chordata > Aves > Passeriformes > Acanthizidae > Origma > Origma solitaria. The sequence continues at coordinate 1,000,194 of VZRL01002246.1, forward strand.
TGTATCAGTTATGGGAAATATTCTTCACTGGCTAAACAAGGCAGCAATGACAAGTTATCCTAGGGCACCCCTCATATCCACCACTGTCAGTCAAGAAAGCAGAAAGGGCAGTGGGAGTTGTCTCAGAGAAAGTTGTCTCCCAGAAAATGGCTGTCTTGCAGGAGAGGCAAGAAATGAGGTTTATAGCAACAACAGAGGGGAGAAGACTTGTGCCTGCAACACTAGAGCTCTTCTTCCAGTTTGTTTTACACATTAATAACCTCACTCATACAGTAAGGGGCTTGTGGCTTCAGAGATTCTCTGTCCTTGTAATTGCATCACATCAGGTACAATATTTACAGGCTTTTGGAAAATTCAGCCTAAAAGCAGCCCTGGCCTTTCTGGAAGCTCTTCACAGTAAGGGAGCCTCACAAAGACTCTTAGGAAGGGGGATTTGCAGGGGATTAGGATTAAGCCAGTTTCAGTTACTGAAAAGTGAACTTCTGCCCAGGGAATTAGAGCTGGGATAGCTAATTATTTGGCTTTCTTTTGCTTGTATCTTTCACTACCAAACAGCAGAGCATGCTAGGGAGACAGAGAAAGGCAGCCAGACCTGCTGCAGTCAACACAGCCACACACTGCCTGAATGAGCATGACTTGAGTGGGAAAAGCACACCCGCAGGGAATGTCCCCGTGTAGCCATCTAGGCAAGAATCCAAGGGGCAGGGAAGAGTTCTGGGTCACTCCCAGGGCAAGAACACTTTGAGGCTGAGGGAGAAGTGAAGATCAACCTCCATCACTTCTGTTTGAAGATCTGCACAGGGTCCCTTGTGCATGGTCATTACAGAGACCATAAGAGCACAAGAGACACTGTCCAAGGTTCCCTTGTGACACAGCTCTCTCCTCACCATGTCACACATATTGCTGCTGTGCTAAGTGAAATGTGATGGCTGCAACCTTAATAAAATATGAATATGCCAAGAATGGGCCACTGTCTAATGGATAAAGTGCTAGACTGCATTTCTGGGACTCTGGCCATGTCACTGAACTACTTTGTGGTGTTCTGGAAGTCTTCCTCCCTTTCGTGTAACTTCCCATTCTGTCCTCTCCCATTATGCCCCAGATTTCTGTCCCTGAAAGTCTCACCAGGTCCTCCTACGGCACCTATTTTTCCCCCACTATTAGAATGTCAATACCTCAGCACCGACATTAATAATTTTTGAATCCACTCCCTCCTGCAGTTACCTTTACAGTCTGCAGCACAAAAAACACACACTCACATGAAGACTAACACTTAGATTCTGAAAACTATTAGGCAGGTTTTGGAGAATACACGAGCTAAGAGAGTCACCCAGAGAAATCTCGTCTCTCACGATCCACCCACTCTTTGCAGCAAGGCTGTGTCAGGCATTGCCTTCTGTGAAAAGGTGTTATGGTAATGCAAAAAATACATTTTAAGTTCAATTCCCAAGTTCAACAAAAAAAGTCTCCTGGTTTCAATAAACTTCCCCTGCTTTTCTGTGCAGAGGAAGTTTAACAGCTGCCCACTGTTTGTCTTTGACTTTCTCACTTACAAGTCTTTATTTCAAAATCCCAAAGATGGTCTCTTCTGCTGTAGGTACAGTGAAATGGGCCTACTTAGTTGAAATTAACCTCAAAGAAATTAATTTCACTCTTGTAACACAGTTTATCATGAACAAGTGAAAGCTTACACCAAGAGGTTCCTAACCTCATAAACCACATGCCTCTAACAAGGGAAGAATCAAGAGACTTTTATAATCCAGCTCTTTGCAAGAACAGCCACTGGACTACATCAGCCCCCCGAGTCACTCTGGGAGAACAAAACCACAGCAGAAAAGTTTGAGGGGCTAAAACTTAACAGAACTATTCACTTCCAGTGGTTTATAAGTACTGATTGCTGGAGTAGTCAGAGCTAGGCATCATTGCTGACACTGGACACTTTTTCAGCCAGAACCTAGTGCTATTAGGTCATTTAGATCTAAATCCAGGCAAATATTTTATGTATTTGACCTTCAACTCAGGCAAGATAAACTGCTTTTAAAAAGTGAGTATGCATTTACTCACGTCTCGGTAGACCAGGGCCTTGGTCTGTGCAGATCTGGGGCATTAAATTACCATCTGTGCCATGCTGAGCAAGGTGAACCCTCCTGCTTCTGCCTCCCAAAAAGGGATCCATTCAGATGGATCTGTTACCTGTGTCAATCAAAGAAAGGCCGTGCAGGACACCAGCATTTTAATTCCATAACAGTCAAACTAACCCCCCCACACCACACAAAGGTCTAACCTTCTAATCATCTCCTTCATTCTAATACTATACATAATCTTACAAGAAGAACAACAAAGTTTAGGAGCTCAGCTCTAGAACCTGCTCTTGGGCAAAAAATGCCACAGCTTTAGTACAAGATTGGCAATTTTCCATAGCCAAATAAAACTGCATTGCAGGATCTTCCTTGCAGATTCCATGTTAACATCATCTGACTGATGGCACTCAGTCTCACACATGCCAGGATGCCCCTGGTGTTGAACCTTCCCTCTCTGCCTTCCACAGTGAGGATTTCAAGCCTGCTTGGGGAGACTGTGGAACCGTGACAAGAATGAGGAACAAAGGAGAAAGTAGGATTTTATCAGACAAATCCACAAATCATCCTAGGCACCTGCTCCCATGATTAGCCTTAGAACAAGCATGAGGCTGTCTCAGTCTTCTGCTAATTAGAAGTGCTAATTCCCAGTCCAAACTGAGATATGAAATATGAAAAATGCCAGACAGCTAATATTCTGAGCATTCATTTCCACGTATGAAAAAGAAAGCCAGCACAGCTGTCTTGCTTATCATACCACACAGGTAAATCCTCCTGACTGAATATCAGCAGTCCCTCTCCACACTGGCCTCCTCCAGCATTTGTTCCCACCTCCAGGCTCCGTGCTTTGTCTAGCAAGGGAGCAGGTGAGATTGGCTGTGTGGTCTCATAAAGCAGTCTTTAGCCCAAACTTGCCTGCTTGATCCTTCTGCCTAACAAAAAGAAATAATTCAGCTTTCAGCCTGTTTACGTGGGTGCTTAGAGTCATGTTGGTTCAGAAAGCAGCAGCTCAAGTGCCCCTTGAGCAGGGCAAGCAGGGCAGGAGATGTGCTGCCCTAGCTGCCCCAAAAGAGGCTCTGGGGGGAGCCTTCAGCTCTTCTCTTGTTTCACCACGAGGGCACCACAGCAGCCGAGTGCAAGGCACATGCAAAATGTGGGGATATTTTATATGGCAGGTGTGCCTGCCCGTGTGGCTGGGGGCTGAAAGAACCAGAACCCATTTTAAAAGCTACTCTGTGGGGAAGGATCCAAAGAAAAATGAGTATTTCCACACTTCCAAACTTGTTTTCATGACTGTTTTATTTTGATGGGGATGTTTCCTGACTCCCAAAGCAAGGTGCTAGAGCAGCTACAGCCTTAGGACAGCTGATCTGGAAGTCCCTGGGCTGTCCTATATGGAATAGGTTCTTGTCCGTGAATTCTCTATCTCAAGTAACTGCCATGACTACTGCACTCTTATCACAGAGTCATTTACATGGGAAAAGTCCTCCAAGACCATCAAGTCCCACCTTCAACCAATCACCACCGTGTCAAATAGCTCTAAGAGCCATGTCCATGCCATTTCTTGAGCATGGTGAAGATCAGGTAATATCTCATTCACCAGAGGGATATTTCACAGGATAGAAGAGCTTCAACTGGGGGACTCAAAAAGAAATTGACCCTACAGATTGGGCCTTCAGGCACTTGAATATGGTTTCCCAGCTTCCAGGCAAGTAGCCAAAAAGAAAGTTCATTCTAGAAAAAGGAGTAAAGGGAAAGAGCAGCTTTGATTCTGAAAAAGTTAAAAGATCTTCAAAGCCAAAAGCCTCAAAACACTTCGTGACATACAGATTTGTTTTCTGTCCCTTGTTATCCAAGAGGTCTCAACATCCCAAATCCCCACATCGCCTTTGAAATACCAGCCTTAACTTACATGAGCCACTGTTTTCCATACATCAAATTAAGCCAAGATAATTAACTGAGGAACAGTGAATAAATACCTGCTTAGATTAATACTGTTCTCTTTCTCATACAGAGAGGCCAAGTTAGCCCAACGTGAATGACCCCATCTATCACTAACAAGTTGTTCCACATTTACTGAAGACTTGATCCTGAGTGACTAAGTGGCTTGTTCGAAACGGGAACGACCTTGAGTCTAAGTGCAGAAAAGATCAGAAACCTCCATTAGTATTCCCCCTGCCTGGCTGCACTGATTCCCAGCCATAAGGGAAGGAGGATTTTCTCTGCGTTTTTTCACGTCCCTGTCACAACAAGAGTTTTAACTAGACTTCAAGTAATGTTTGGATGCAAAACAGATGTCACTTCCTCCTTGCATCCCCCTGAAGGAATTTGGTGCTGTTTTCATGTGTACTGTCTCCCAGGATCCTGGGGATATCCAATTTCCCATTCATACACAGGCAATAGAAAAAGCTGAAAGGCAGATTTTTGTGGATTTCGCTTCTGTCCCAAGCCTGAACCTGTAACATGAATGAGGCTTTTGGTAGCTTTGTCCTTCCTTTTTAATAACTACTTCATTTACCTCTTACAAAAGCCAGTCTTTCCTCATTGCAACCTCCTAATAAGATTCCTCTCACATCACTGAAGCCCAGTTGTGCCCAGAAACTGAGTTATTCAGGAGACAAGAAAGTTTGGATTACAGAATTATTCCTGCTGGCATTCAAAGTCACTGCACCCCTCCCCACACAGCTCAGCTCTTCAGCTGCTAGAGATCCTCTTCCACACTTCCAGAGCAGCAGGACAGGCTGAACAGCCATGTACTTTCTCTCCCTGCCCAGCTTACATCTTTTACGCCTCTGGTGGGAAAGAGAAATCTCTTTAGTGAGAAACTAAAATTCTGCTGGGCCAATAGGCCATTCCACCTCATCCAATCACTCCATGCCCTTGTCAAAAGTCCCTCTTCACCTCTCTTGTAGCTCCTTTAGGTACTGCAAGCTGCTACAAGGTCTCCCCAGAGCCTTCTCTCTGTTGGGCTGAACAGACCCAATTCTCTCAGCCTGTCTCCACAGCAGAGCTGCTCCAGGCATCTGATCATCTCATGGCCCCCTCTGGAATCATTCCAGCAGGTCCACATCCTTCTTGTGCTGGGGGTCCCAGAGCTGGATGCAGCTTTCCGGGGGGACATCACAAGAGCAGAGCAGAGGGGGAGAAACCTCTCCCTTGGTCTGCTGCCCATGCTGTTTGTGATCCAGCCAAGGACACGTTTGGCTTTCTGGGCTGTCAGGGCACTTTGTCAGGTCACACTGAGCTTTTTCATCCACCATCCAGTTCTTCTCCCCGAGGCTGCTCTCAATCCGTTCACTGCCTGGCTTGTATTAGTGCTTGGGATTGACCTGGCCCAGGTGCAGGACCTTGCACTTGCCCTTGTTGAACTTCATGTGATGAACATGTGCCCACCTCTCCGTGGCATCCCTTCTGCCCAGCGTGTCACCATCACCACACAGCTCAGTGTCATCAGCAAAGCTGCTGAGGGTGCCTCAGTCCCACTGTCCCTGTCACTGACAAAGATGTTAAAAAATGGCAGTCCCAATACCAGTCCCTGAGGAATCACACTTGTCACTGCTCCCCACTTGGACATTCAGCCATTTTCCACAACTCTTCGAGTGTGATGATCCAGCCTATTTTTTACCCATTGGGTGGTCCATCTATCAAAGCCATGTCTTTCCAGTTTAGAGACGAGGATGTCACGCAGGACAGTGTCAAATGCTTTGTACAAGTCCAGGTAGATTACATCAGTTGTGTTTCCCTTGTCCACCTCTGCTCTAACCCCATCATAGAAGGTCACCAAAATTGTCAGGCATGATTTGCCTGTAGTGAAGTCTCATTTTCTGAAAAATGGTGTCTTGTCCCTTCTGTCCCAGGCTCCCTTTCAAGCCACAGAGGCACTTCAGCTGTAATGAGCAGCAGCTGAAAACATGCACTTGTTTTTTTAGTTTCCCCCTTTTACTTTCTTAAGGAAAGTTGCCTCCTTTTCCACATCCAGATGCATTAAATAAAGAAAATGGAGGGATTTATTACCCCTGTAAGAGCAGGGTCTAATTCAGTCTAACCATCTGATTCAGAACAGACAATGGAGGCAGAAAGGAAGAGGAGAGACAGAGATTAAACTACTTAGGGAGTTCACATTGCTATTCAGTGAAAGTATGAGGGAACAGAAGCCCAGACCTGTGCCCTCCTGATACTGCTCTACTCATCTAACCATTAGACCATGAAATCTCTGGTTTTTTCATGGCTGAGAAGAGTTTGAGGGCTCTAAGCTGTAATAATAGGAATAATCCATTTGAGTATCCTAATTACAAACTTTGATTTGGGCTTCTTACTGCAACAGTATCGCTGTGCCAGGTCACACTGTTTCTGACACTGTCACACATGTACATTAGTAATAACAAGCTCACTTCAGCCCATTTCCATCAGCTTTGATGTGTTCTTACACCAAAAAAAATGACTAAAAAGGAGGAAAGCAACATTTGGCTACTCAGCATTTTGGCTGCTTTGAATTTGGCTGCTCAGTGCAACCCTGACAGCTTTGTAATAAACACAGCAAATGCTCTGGAATGACAGGCAGGACTTAGTGCTCATTTCCTTGGTCTGGGACTGTTTGATTTCCATTTATCACACTCACGCAAAGGAAGGTGTGCAGACAATACAGAGCAGGGAGAAGACTTCAAAGCAAATTCCTCTCTGCGAGAGAGTGTGGGGTCCCCTCAGAAAGGAGCTGTTCCACTTGTCAGGCCAATTAGCACCAGCTCCGCCGCTTTGGTGAGAGAAGTAGGGGAGAGGGTCTGGTGGGGAGAGGAGCGAAACCCCTTCATGATTCTTTGAATCACCCCTGAAATATCCTGGGAAAATCTGCATGCAGCAACATCTCCTATTTCCTCAGACAGCCAGCCCATGTAAGGAGGCTGCCAAGAAACACTGGGCTCATAGAAAGCCCAGTTCATGACTCCACATTGACAAGCAGTGAGGGACCTCCTCTAGAATCTGCCATAGAAAATCAGGGAGAAAGGCAATGCACTTCAACTGCTTTTCCAGACCCCCAAGCCTTTGACAGTTCTCCCCAATAATAAACAATGTGGATCAGTGATTCACGGGGAGCCAAGCGCTAGCACCTAAATCAGAAGCCTTACGAGGAGAGGCTGAGGGAGCTGGGGGGGCTCAGCCTGAGAAAACAGGAGGCTCAGGAGGGTCTTTATGGCTCTCTACAACCACCTGGAAGGAGATTGTAGCACAGTGGGGATTCGTCTCTCCCACCAGGTAACAAGTGACAGGATGAGAGGAAACGGCTTCAAGTTGCGCCAGGGGAGGAAGGGAAGGTTTCAATTGGATATAAGAAAAAATTCTTTCACAGAAAAGGTTGTAAAGCATTGAAACAGACGGCCCAGGAAAGTGCTGGAGTCACCATTCATCCCTGGAAGGAGCTCAAGAAAATGTGTGGATATGGCACCTGAGGACATGGTTTAGCAGTGAACATGGTGGCGCTGATGGGCTGGTGGTTGGACTTGATAATCTGAATGGCCTTCTTCAGCCTTTAGCAATTCTATGATTCTGGAAGGAGCAAGGCAAACCAACTTCTTGCCAACCATGGAAACAGCTGAACTAAAGCTGGTTCTTCAAACACACCATGGGACTAGGAGTAGCAGCTATGAGGACCTCTGACTCTCTGGATACATTGGTCCAAGCTTTGTCTGGCACCAAGTTACTTCTTAAGCAGTCTGCCTCCATGAATAAATGACATCTGGGACATTTTTCTCCCCAAGCTGGCCTTATATCATGAGAGAAGGACCAGAGGAACTGTTCCTCCTTCCAGAAAGGACAAGCACATCAGAGATGAAGGCTACATAAATCCCTGAGCTCCTGAAGAGAGCAACATTAGTGATTCTTAACATTACATTAATATCTATGTGCACGCCCTTACACAAGGGCAGCCTTGGTGCTCTGCTTGAGGCCACATTTGAGGCTCTCCACAGAACTTCACCCTCTGCAATGGCAGCACCAGTGGAGCTGATGCTGTTTGAGACAGCCCCAAGAGCAGTCTAAATTCTAGATTGTGCTCATGGCCATGTTTAAAACACAGTTTTTCACTTCTATCCATCTATTCCATTCTCCTTTGCTGTAATGAAATCACACTGATTCTGCCTGGACATCTTCCTAAAAGGGAGCTCTCACAGCCTCCTGCAAGAGCTGGAGAGATCCACAGCCACTGTGATTGCAGCACACTCTGCACAGGGGCACCTTCTCCAGGTACCACACCATGCAGTCACCCAGCTTGGGTGTACCCACCAGTGCCTCCATCATCTTCAGCTGACCCAGGTGATTTCCTACCCTCTTTGGGCTTCACATATTTGCAATATGACAAGAAAGGATGCCCTGATCACCCATTTTTCTTGTACACCCTTAAAAATAATTAGTGGTGGGTCCCATTCTCTTGCCCTGAGACACCTGGCATGGCCTGGCCTTGGCTATGTGGTTAAACCCTTGCAGCCTTCAAAGCAGTGCTTGGGAGCCCACGTGTCCATCCTTAACTCCAGAAATTGTACACAAACTGTTTAGAAAAGTGCCAAGGGACCTGTGTGACAGTATGACTGTCAAAAGACTTTGGCACTATGGTCATGATCCATTAATTCATCTATAAATCACAAGGGAAAAATTAGCCAGAGAGAGGATACAGCCAATACCAAAACTATGGCTTAGCAGGAACTTCTCAGGAACACTTCAGTTGTTACTGTAATTTGTCCAGAGGCTAGAAGTGACTGGAGGATATCAATCCCCAAAATCTATGGCAAATAATAAAATCCAGAGAGAATTACAGCTTATAAAGACAGAACTCAGCACTTCAAAATATCACCTGCACGCTGAAGCATTCCCACATGTCAGAAAATAATATTAAAGAACAGTGATATTGCACTCACAAAAGCAGGTCCCATTGTCTGAAGGTATATCTTAATTTCTTTATTATTCATCTTCAGAAAAAGGGCTGTGAACATTTCCAACAGCATGAAGCTATGTGTTAATTTGATTTCATCCCCTAGATGGACTTTTATGGGGTAAATGTTTGGTCTGAACTCGCAAACACATATTCAGGGCTCCAGATGGGTATATGTGAACTTTTCTGCCTGCACAGGCAACAGCTATTTTTCAGGCTGAACTGCCATCTTTTATAATCTTCACTATTGATTTTAGTGTTGGTTAAAAAACTCCTAAAGCACTTAAAAATTCATTGTGACCAAAGGCCACTATCTGACTCAGATTATTAAAAATAAAAAGAAATTTAAAAATGTGACTGTGCACTTCATTATTGATTTTTCCTATCACTTTTTCTTTAAAAAAATTAAATGTTTTTAGAAAAAAAGGGGTTTTGTTTGTTTTCTTCATTTAAATGTGTCACCTTTTTCAAAATTTTCAGATTCAAAAACTGGGGTGGGGAAAAACTCATAGAAAAGAAAAAGAACTTGTAGAACCTGTTTTCCTTTTTATTTCAAATAAAAACTGTGTCTGCTCCTTGGCATTATGTTTTACGGTGAGATGTTTGTCCACACACCACAGCAATAATTGAGACTTTTGAGCAGTCATTTGCTAAATAGCTTTGAACTATTTGGCTGATAATCTGTAAAGGCTGAGGTGAAGTCATGGTCCCTCTCAAGAAGCAAAATTTTCCATTAACCAGTTTTTAAAGAAGTGCAGCACTGAATGGGCTGGATTTCTCTCCATCAAACCTCCTCCCAGGATCTGCTGCACTGCATTTGTGCACAGCCAGCTCTCCCATAGAGAGCAGAGCCCTTTCCAGGCAAAGCCCTGCTGTCCCAAATTGCACAGGAGAGCACAGGAGGCCAGGCAGAGAGGGAGGCGAGGCAGCCAGGGCAGGGGGAACAGCAGGGGCTGCTGCTGCCCATGGGTCGGGGGTTCCCCTCTTTCAGGACTTCCTTTTGAAAGCTGTCAGAGCCAAAGGAGAGTGGCCTATTCAAGTTCCAAATGCAGAGGGTCCCTTTTTTTAATCAGCAAAAACCAAACCTCAGCACTGTGTGCAACCCAATTACGGAGGTTTCAAAGCCAAGCAGTGCCCTAAGCCTGTTTAGGCAGACCTGCACCATAACACAGGCCTGGGGTGTTCCCTCCACAAACCTTTCACTGAAGCTCAGTGATTTCCAAAAGAAGCATTCACTGAGCAAACCCTTGCACTTCGGATTGAAAAGCTCTGAACAAGCAAAAAATCTGTGGCATATCTTCATAAGCTATACTAACAGTTAATTACCCTCCTCGTTAAATGCTCATGTCTTGTTTCCAGCGAACATTACTCACAACTGGATACAGGCCCAGGCGCTCTCCAGCTGAGGTAAGTGAGTGTATTCTTCTCCTCTCAGTTCCTTTCCCTACACTTCTGGAATACAAAATGAGATCCACTCATGGTAATTGAGATGTTGACAAGACTTCCCAGCCAGGGACATAGAATTAGTGTTGCTAACCTTCATAATTTAAATTACAAACCCAACGGTAATTGGTGTTTTTCTTGGAGCTCCATCTCCTGGAGACAGGTGATTATGGGAGAACCCTTATTTTATTAACTTTCAAAGTACATTTTGGACACCATGGAAAAATCTAAAAGTGCTTTGAGTAACCCCAGCAGATGTATGGGTATAACCACAGACAGATTGAATTAATTTTAACTTTATTTATTTCTCATTAAACTAATTATTATTGCTATAGCAGATGTCATGATTTACGGCTGTTGAATGTTTGGAGAGAGAGGGTCTGCAATTATCCCCAAGACAAGTAAATGCTGAGAATATCAAAATAAACCAAAAATCCCTTCTTCTGGAGCTGACAGAAAAAAGAGGTGACCAGGAGTTTTGAGGCTTGGATGGTCACCACTGGCAGAAACGGCACAAGCACCAAGGGAGCTCACATCAGCACTGCTGGTAGCTCTGGGAGGTCGAAGATCAACTCTCATCACTGGAAAAGTCTGAAGACTGCTTTGCCAAGGGAAATCTTCTCTGGCCAAGAAGATCTACAAAAATTTTTCCCGGTGAGGGTGGTGAGGCACTGGCACAGGTTGCCCAGAGAAGCTGTGGATGCCAAAGCCCTGGCAGTGTTCAAGGCCAGGCTGAAAGGATCTCTGAGCAGCCTGGTCTAGTTGAAGGTGTCCCTGCCTTTGGCAGAGGGCTTGAAACTAAATGATCTCTAAGGTCCCTTCCAACCCAAACTGTTCTGTCATTCTATACCTCTATGCAATATCAACTGAGACACAGAAAATTCAGCATGCTCCTGATCTGAGCATGTCAAGGTAGATGCACATCCTGCAGATGTCCTGATATTAAAAAGCAAATGTTGGCACAAGACATACAAGTTCTACACAGCAACCAAAAAGCTACGACTACTATAAGCTATTGCTGCTACTACTTAATGATAATTCATTAATTGAAAAGGACTTGTGCTACTCGATTATTTTAATTCATTATTTGATTTAAACTAGTAAATCTAACAAAAGAAAATAAAGATCTAATTGAAGTTTCCATACAGACTGGTCCATGTGGGTTCTGAAAACCAAGACAAACATCTTTTATAACACAAGGTGACCTCCATGGTTTAATAAAAGGTAGCACAAACTAATCCGCGAGACCATACAGGATTTTCAGCTTTCACATTCCTCACATGTTTTTCTTCTTCTGAATCTGCACTGTCAATGTTTGTCTCCCAGTTCCACTTGCCTTAAGGGTAATATAACAGTGCTTGGGTTCCCGCGATGCACAGGGTTAAGTCAGGCCAATTCAATCAGACTCCCACGGAGCTACGACAAACAGCCCTCCCCAGGCAGGGGGGAACTCACCACTCTAAGAATGACTCCACACTATTAGTAGCAGTTGACACCCTCTTCTATCAATAAAGTGACATTTTCTAATGTCTGCAGTAAGCATGGAAGGTATTTTCTCTGGGAATTCAGCCTTCCCTGCTCAGTAGGAGAAAAATCTCAGCTCACATATAGGAAATTTCTGCTTTATATTTGACTATTCAATGAAAACTTCTATTCACTCAAGACTTGGTAAACAGATTATTTCCTGAATTAGTGCTCTGCAGAAGACCATTTGACAGATTAGCTCTTCCTCAAATGTGGTCCCAGGAGACAATGTCGGAGGTCTCCTCTAAGTAAATGCTGATCTTTGGCACTGTAAAACTTCACCCTTTTTGCTTGTTTTTGCTCTCAGTGTGTGAGACAGAAGACAATCCCACATCTGGGATGCAGTGCATAATCTCACCATGTTTTTATGTGATTTTCCCATTTACCTCTGTGCTGTTCAAAGTCCCACCTCACCTGCTCAAGCCTCATCATTCCCAGAAAAATTTCCCCACTGACTGTTCACTCAACTGAAATCCCCTTTATAACCCTTGGTATTCAGATAGTACATATCTATAAAAGGTTTAATTGTCCTTAATTTATTAACTCTGATTTCCCTTTCTCTCAAAATACAGCACAAGGGGAAAATAACTTCCACCGTCTATGCTGCTTCTTCAGCAACGGCATCAAATAAGAGCCTGCCATAAATCTCTAACTTACAAGCACATTTTAAAAGCACCAGTTAATCTTCGCAGAAGTTTAAAAATAAGTTAAATATCAACTTTATATCTGCATGTTTTAAAACTTTACGCTCCTTTACCTTTCTGTTTCAAAAGTGATTTTTGTGAAAACAAGAAATGTTTTCAAATAGGAAAATCCAGTTTGATTTGGCTGAACCTCTACTCGGTTCTTCTTAAAATTATAGAAGGAATTTATTTAATTATAATATATTTTATTATATTTCTATCTTTATATACATTAAATATATATCATTCTTTTTTAAATGCAGCTACACACTGAAATTTAAGATTTCCAGAGAATCGTTAAATATTATTTGAGCCTCAATCTCCTTTACATTGGCAATGGACAGTATAAATACCTCAAAACAGAGAGGGATAAGTCAGGAATCCAGGATTGCTTTTAAAAGTAGAGTAAAAAGAATGTATCCCCTCCCAGAACTGTCAGATGGTATCAGCTTCTGGCTACATCTGAAAATGGGGACAGTGCAGAATGACAGTCTCTAGCTGCACTTGATCAAGACGGCATTTTCAGCAGTGACAGCTGAAAACACAGCCGAGCCTTCCCAAAGGCATGTGCAGAAGCATTAGGCACCTGTTTGCTTTATCGACAGGGCGGGCTTTGTTTCAGAAGAAAAGCAGGCATATTTAATCTTCATGTCAAAAGACACAGTGGCATTAAAGGGTAGAGAGTTACCTCAGGAACAAAACTGCAGCCTTTAATCATCCCGATCTCCATTGTTTTGGTCACTGGAGTTGGATTCAATAACTTCACCCTTGTGTTCTCACTCTCCACTTCCACCACGTTGACTTTGAGAGGTCGGGGACTCCAGCCCTTGTTCTAAAGGTGGTAATTACACAAAACTGGCAACACCAACAGGCTCTCAGACTTCCAGGTCAAGTATCACCAGGGAATAAGAAGGAGATATTAATTATAGAGAATGGATAATTGCTTCCTTAGCAGCTAATCCTCCCATTTATCCACCCAAAAGGTCAGATACAGAAACCCAACACCCTTTCAAAGTACAGTGAATAATCTGTCCTTGTGGCCCTATGCCAGAACTCTTGGCTATGCGTTAATCTGGACTACTCGGGCAAAGAGCCTGCGTCAGCATTTAAAGAAAATGTAAACACTCATCTTTCTTCCTGGCCACTTGAAATAGGCACCTTAAAACAATCAGAAACAGGCATAAATGCAATTCATCACAGCCCCTTTCTGTTGTTTAGCCAAGACAAGCAATATCTCGTTGTCTCATTATGCAAAGACAAGGCAAAACAAGAGGGCTGCCAGTCTGTCTCACACATAAAATGGTGTGAGGCATGATTGTGTTTAAATAAAGATCTGTTGGCTGAGGTATTATTTTTCTATAATGAATCCTATTGATCAACCACCTTGGATGCACAATTTGGGCAGAAAGTCACACTGATGTCCTTCAGGCAAAATATTCCTGGTCTTTCAGCACTCTTTAGGGAACCCATAGCACTCATCACAGATTCAGGTTTGAGCTACTGTCTCTAGCTCTTACCTCCAAACCATATGCCCCATTTTATTTTGGTCAGACTATCCTCACAACCCCATGCAGAGGCCTTCTCACGCGGCAGGCAGAGGGACAGCAAGCCATGTCGTAGGGAAAAAGCCATGGGGCCAGGAAACAGCTGGAAATCTGCTCTCTGCTGTGATCCCTTCCACAACTCCCGTATACATTTCCCCCCATCCCAACTGCAGAACAAGACCACACTTCTGAATTAATATAAAATTAAACCCATCAAACTCACTTTTAACAACTTTGAACATGCAGAGGAAGTTCTTGTATTACAATGCTCAGCATTTTGAATCACAAAAGCCCTAAAGTCAGATTTCCTTTTTGGTAAGATTAGACTCCCACAGCAAAGTTTTGTTCCATTCCTTATTCCAAAGCCAAACCATCCCGTGACTTTAAGACCCAGATTCAATACAATATATGGCTCTCCAATCCTTCTTGGAATCCTTACTTCCCACCAAAACACAACCAAAAAGCCAGGAGTTTGAGCAAGAGCTAAGATCCTCCTCGGTCAAGATCCAACTTAAATCTCAGTGCTTCAAAGACTGTTTGGAGGAACTGACTTCTGGAACTTCATCTCACTGCTTGCTGCCCATTAAAGGAACTATAACAAAACTGAATGTGGAAGAAGTGAAAGTCCAGCCCCCCAGGTAAGGAGGCATCACTGCAAAGCAGTATTTTCACACAAGAAACCACCTCAGACCAGGGCAGAGCAAGGCAATTTTGCTTTATTTCCTGTAATATCTAGACAACTCAAATAAGCCTCGATAGATTTTTATACAAAATTGGAGAAACAAAGTAATGGGGCTCACACAATAGAGGTGAATAAATGCATCAGACAGACAAAAGGATGTTCGCAACATTTTAAAATTATGTAATCTCTTTTATTCCATTTGTTGTCAACAAGTCTCATTTTTTTCCTCCTTGATGGCACTTTTTACTCCCCACACAGATCAGAATATTGATCTGTTACAGGGAAGCAGAAACTTTTTGGTTTAGATATTTAATATCAGTAGTTTGTTTGGTCCACATGGACAGTATTTTAAGGTCATATTTCCCAGTCCCTGGTTTGCTTACTGATCAGAAAGTGACTCTGAAGAGCTGGGAAAGGCCAGCGTCCCAGCAGCAGCTGAGATAGAGGCAGAGATACAGCCTGTATTTCCCTCTTTAGTTACATCTCTGCTACCTTGGAAAGAAAGAGCAGAAGGGAAAACTTCACAGCCTCAGATCTGGGCAAAATTTGATCTTCCCTTCAACACAGGAGACACCACAGAATCAAACCGTGCAAAATATAAACCCAGGTCAGTTTTCAGCTACAATACTGTAGCAAAAAACTCCCCTATCTGAAGAGTGCCGATTCTGTGTTTGAACTACACATTTAAGGTTTTCCCCTGGTTTTAAAGTTCTAAAAACTCCCTTCCCTCACCCTATTTGTGAGTCAGTCTCTGCCTGCAACGTTCGTCAGAGAAATGCCTTTGTTTTCTTTCCTGTGAGGAAAACGCCTGCCGTAGAGCGGGACAACCACGGCTTGGTAAGTTGGCACTTTGTTATGCTTTTCCACTCCAAGAGCTCCCTGCAAGCCATTAGCTGCAAAACAAGCTATGCAGGCTGCCAATTAATTTACTGGGACATTAATCAATGTATTCTATACCGGTAACTTTCAAACAGATAAAAGCCACGCAGGACCAGGGCAGAGGTGCCAGACTGCCCATGCTTGGCTGAGCTGTACTTGGCTCAGCTCCTTCTAAGGGTAGAAAGGAAGAGAAGTTGGAAAGCAGCTGGGAGGGCTCCAGCAGATGTACAGTGGTACATTAAAATCAGATGGTTGAAACTATTTTCCTGCCTTCCCTCCTTTGATGGAAGCATCCAATTCACTCCAGAAATTGCCAGTTCTTACTGTGGTTAGTTGAAGACATGCCCAGCCTTTGGCTAGGGCAAGTCAAACAGGCTGCTCATTCCAAACAGCTTTATTTACAACGTGCGCACAAACCAGATGCAGGACAGGACATGAAAATCATGTCTGAATCCCAATATCCATGTTTCTGTCCTGTACATACAAGTGACACAAGCATTTTGTACCAAATGACACTTGGACAATACCCATCAGGTGATATGGGATCAAAAGTGTCTCTGTAAGACTGCCACAGGGAGCAGGACACAATAATAATTCAGGTGGCCAGAAGCTATTCCCTGTCCACACATTGAGGGGACTCAGGTAAGAGGATGTCTGGGAGCAGAGAAAGTCAATTTTCCTGGCAGAGACCTCCCCCATGGGAAATTCAGAACACCTCTAAATGTCTGTCCTCCTGACCACAGGTCCCCAGACATGCAGCATATTTACATCTCACTTCCAGCTAAACCATCAAGGCTGGAAAAACTTTGCTGCAGGTCACTGGGCTGGCAGTGAAATGTGGGAACCCTCCTCTGCCCCGGTGAGCAGCGCCCTGCGCTATGCTCAGGCTGCAAGGGCACAGGGCTGGCACAGAGGTGACCTGCTTCAGGCACGTGCTGGCAACCACCACCACCCCAGACAGCATCATCCCAGGACCACCAATTTAGTGCTCATGGGGACTAACTCCAGTTAATGTTTACGTGGGGCTTGACCTGACCACTTTCTTCCAGGGTTTTACTACCAGCCCAATCTGAATTTCCACTGTTCGTTGACACAAGCATTACCAGAGAGAGGAGTATTGAATGCCTCCAAGCCCATTTACCCTCCACCTCATAAGGTACAGGGGTGGGTCCTGTATAAACAGGTTTTTTGTTTGAGGATATCTGACAGAGCAGAGCCTGACCTTTCCCCTTCAGGGGAACAGCAGGCTTCAATCAAACCTTGCTGAGGGCTGGGGCTATTTTCCCTTCTCGAGGGTCAGGGTGATGCTTGAACTCTCCTTGCCTCAGCTTCCCCACCCACCCCATCAATCTCCTCTCTGCCCTGCACGACATCTGGAGCCACTCTGATTTACAACAGCCTCCCCCACAGCTGCATCCCCACGGGGACTTTCCCTGCCACTGCTGAGTGCCTCTGCTCACTGGAGTGCCTGGCAGTCCAGTCCCCCCACAGCAGCAGAGCCCAGACCCTTTGCAGGAGGAGGTCATTTGGCAGATTTACGTTTTCCACATTAAACTGTACTTCCAGCACATGGCCTGCTCTTAGGAAGGCATTAGGTTGGAAATGGCTCAGCTGTATGTATTGGGTCTAGTGCTGCCATGTGCACAGCATTTATAAGAACAAACATTGTTGATTCTGACCCATGATAATGTAAATAGGATTCAAGATGGGGACTAAGAAACTACAGCCGTTGTTGCTCTTTGAGAATGGGAAGGATCTAGCTATGTCTAACCTGAGGCACTCTCAGGTTGTACACAGATCATTATCACTGCAGCATCACTGCCGTCAGACCTACATTTCTGTCCATTTGCTGAGGATCCACCCCCCAAGATCTTTGATAATACCAAACACACTAAACCACTATGAAAATGTTCCTCCTTTCCCTTCTGCCAGGAAATGCAGGTGCTGACTGGCTGTGTCCCAGCTACAAGCACATTTTTCAATAAGACTTCTTATCATAAATACACTTTTCATTATTTCACGGCCAGATGAAGCCTGGCCACTATTCTGGACACTGTTTTAGAGACTAAGAGCTCTTATCAGACTGCTCCAAGTTTGGACACTCCTCAGTAGAGCTGTTGTAATGGCCCAGAGCCCAGAACAAGTTTTTCCTGCACTGGATGCTCACTAAAAGAAAATAGCACTGGGGTGCTGCCAGGTAAAGTGGCCAGAGTGTGCAATTGGATTTCCTCAGCTTTTGTTTTAGGTAATACAGCCAAGCTTGGAAAACCCTGATTATTGCTTTTTTCCTGGAAAAATATTGGTGAGGGTAGGTGACAAAGGTAAGGAATGAGTGTTTGTGTCGAGAGTGGAGCAAAGCAGAAAAGATAAGGACGATATCCAACTTCTTCCCACTTACCTTTGGGTACCACTTGGGCCACAGCCCTGCAGAGAGACTTGGTGTGTGCTGATGGATCAGTCTGTGCTGATACCAAGAACACAAAAATGAGTGGAAATTAAAGGAGCCACTGGGTCCTTTGTGAAAGCAAAATCTGGTGGCAGTATCACAGGTTGGGCCGAGTGAAAGAAGAGATGCTCCTGTCTCAGAGGTCACTCTTGAAAACTGCAATTTTTTTCTTCTCTATTTTTTCATCCCCCAAACCTCTATCTCTTGTCTATTCCCCAAACCTCTATCTCTTGCCTACTTGCCTAATGATAAAAAGACTGACCTCAGAAAATGAAGAGCTAGGCCCAAACTATTGTGCTGAAAGAGACTAAAATGTCATCCCAAAAACAAATATCGGGATTTCTGAATCTAAAATCTTACATGTTTGTGGATAAGGGGACACCATAAATACAGCTTTCCCTACAGAGATATTTAATTTATCAGCCTCTTCTAAAAGAATGAGATGTCATGATTATTTCCTCTTGCTCAGCCACTGACCACCCAAGCACATCCATATAATGCCAGTGCCTTGATTACTTTTGCTGGAGGACTGTCTCCCACTGCCCAAAACAGGTCTAAAAGGCAAAAAAAATACAGCAGGCCTGGATGGATCCCACAAGTCTCCACTCAACTGAGAAATCACAGTTTTGTACCTCAGAGAAATCACATGCCACCTCTTGCTACAGCTTTTGTTCTTCAAAGCTACTATTGGCTCTCCTTCCCCCCAAATTAGTGGAACCACTATGCCAGGCCATCTGGCACATCAAAATTCATCTTCACATTTCATTATCCAGCCCACTGACCCCAGTGTTTCCTCACACAGACTAATGAGATTAGCCCATCGTCCCCTAATTGCAGCAGTTACACCTACTCTGCTTTAGACACCCAGGAAAACAAATCCCCAGATTGTTTCAGAGTCAGCGGATGTCATCCTGCTCTTCAAACAAGGACAGCATTTTTGAGAATAGAGGATGGCACATACATCACAACAAAGAGTAGAGTCCTTGGGCTGGAGAGTGAAAAGCAGAAAACCCAAATGCGCTCATGTCAAGGCACTGATGCCAGCGTGGCTCCTTGGGCTTGTTTAGCTCCATCAAAGCAGAACAGGGAGTTTTACCTGGAGTTCCTCGGGCTAAGGGAGGAACTGCAAGGCAAGTAATCCTGCATAGATATTCCTTGTAAGGACACTAACAGAGGGTGGAATTCCAGCTTCACACCTCACACCCCTTATAGGAAGTTCCTTGGAAAAAAGTGTCCTAAAAAGACAGACAGAAGGAACCAGCAACAATAAGATGCCAGTGATCTCTAGATGGAGCTGTAATGCAAGTCAGGTGATGCATCCTCTAGAAGTCCAAAGGAATAACTTAGGTGAGATGAAGGTGTCTTTGGAACAGAGGAAACAGAATTCCACTGCCGAGGGTACAATCTGTGCCTCAGTTTCTTCATCTGCAATAGAGTTGTGCTATTGATATTTATTCTCTACTGCCATGAATGATCAATGATCTCTAACTGTGAGTTCCTCTTGATAGATTTATTCAATGTGCTTGAACAAGTTAGCTGGAGATCTGCTGGAAATTCAGGACTCAAGGAAAACGTGGGAGGAAAAATTACAACTTTCAAGTAAAGCTAGAAAATTAAGTCACAAACAAAAACACCTGGCCTGTCTTACATTGGAGGCACACCAAGCCCCCAAGGTGTTTAATTTGCATCCTTGCCTTTTATTACTGCAGGTTTTAAAGTTTCCAGAGCAATCCTAATAGCCTCATTAGGCACCAATGTTTATCCCTGAAGTACTAGTATGGACAAGCCATCAGACTGAGACTTCTTCTGAGTGTTGAAAATCCACCAAGCTTTGCTCGTGCCTGGGCATTGGGAAGGCTGGATCCTCCCCTCATGTAGCCAGGCAAGATTAAGATGGACAACAGTCTGGGAGAGTAAATTTTCACCTCTGTCCACCAATTTCATGCATGCTCAGTCTCTGTTTAAAGACAAATTCAGACAGATATTTCCCTCACTCTTCCCACCACATTTCTGTGTTAAGTGCTCCTTCCCCATGCCTAAAGTCAAAGAAAACTTCTTGGACATCCCACAGAGTTGGAGCACAGCTGAACTCTCTTATCACACGAGCCAGACACCATCTACATGCCAGCTTCTCCACAATGCAAATCAGGCTCATTGTCACCAGCAAATCAGGCTCATTGTCACCAGCGGAAAAAACCCTAAATGAAGTGATTGCTCCTTGATGGCCACTCCTTCAGAGCAGAAAAAGGAGTTGACCTCACTCTTGCTCCACCACCACCAGGCCAAGTGCTCAGGAAAAGGCCTGATCTCTCTCCCCATCCATCAGTGCTGCCATAATGCCGATGACATACAGCTGGGATGGAGGCAGCTCTGATGTTCTTCAGAAAACTGTACTAGGAAATGGGCCAGAAAGGCCCTGGAACAAGGGATCAGGCATCTGGCCAACCTCCCTCCCCATCCAGCGTTCTGTGGCATGGGCTGCTTCGGCCAGCAGATACAGAAATGCAGCTCTGCACTAAACCAGCAATACCAACAAGGCTGAGGAGGGCTTTATAAGGCAATTCCACATCCAACAGGCATGGATACAAGGCTAGTACCTTCTCACTCAGGGCACTAACAGCATCCTGCAGCCTTCTCTAACCCTACAGCAAAAAAATCGTTTCCAACCCACAGAAAAGTTTTGCAAAAAGGAGTAAGTTCGAGTTTAAAGAGAATTCTGAAATCTTAGAATCACATAATGGTTTGGGTTGGAAGAGACCTTCAAAGATCACCTAGCCGAACTCCCCCAAACATTTTTTTACTAGATCAGGTTGCATAAAGCCCTCTCCACCATAACATTGAACAGGGATGGGGCATCCACAGCTTCTCTGGGCAACCTGTTCCAATGTCTCACTACAATAATCATAAAAAATTTCTCTCTTATTCCTAGTCTAAATATTTCCGTTTAAAACCATTATCTCTTGTCCTATGACTACAGGCCTTGGTAAAAAGTCTCTCTCCATCTTTAAGTCCCCTTCAAGTCTTGAAAGGCTGTGGCAAGGTCTCCTCTGGGGAGCAAGGTGGGTCAGGCTGATTTGGTCCTTAATAAGACCAAAAAAAAGTTTGGACCAAGATAACTGATACTGCACTGGGGAGCAGAAGAGGGTGGACCACACCTGCGGATGTCAAAAAAGCACTGGAAGTGATTCATTCTCTAGCACCTTCACAAGAAAGGCCTGGGGACACTAGAATAGGTAATGCAGGCCATCATCAGGCCAAACTGACAAAGAAAATGCTCCCACCAGCCACATCTGCCTGGTACAGGTAGGCAGCCACCATCAGTTTTAGAGGCTGGCAACACTTGCTACAGCCGTGTCTCACCAAAAGCATTGCAAGCAAACTTCACAGATGTGGGTAAACCCTCTGAATACTATTTTTCAGCCTACTCCAATGTTTTGGACTGCAGCAGTGCAAATGAAGGCATCCTTTCCAGGAGAAGTTTCATCTAACTAATAACAGACAAGATCATTCACTTGAAAGCAGAAAACACACAAGATTATCTATCTAACCATGTGCTCAGAGTTATCTGTCAGCTTTGGGAGACCTTTCTGTATCAGAAAGTTTTCAGAGAGGCAGCACAGTTCATGGGAGAGTACACACATCCTTCAACTTCTCAGCCCCCAAACTATTTAGAAGTCACCACAATTCAGGTAACTGTGGAATCTGGGCTCCAATAAAACCAGCAAGGACTCAAGCTACAGTAAAAGACATATGGAGACAATCTGGAATGATGTAAGGAAAAGGGACAGGCATGAAAACAGACGTAGGGTCCCGCAGACCTCAGGCTGTCACAGTGAGCTTCAGGGCTGCAGGCAGGGACACAGGAGTTTTGTGACAGTTTCTTTAATCACAGGATCCTCTCACACTTGAGCCAGACTTAGGGCTACAGCCTCAGACTTTAGGACACCCAAGGATTGTGGCTCCAATTGAGTTGATGATATTTCATTTCACTGCATGTGATTTCTTTCCCACATGCCTCATTCCCCTATGTGCACATAAAGGATGGAAACCTTGGCAAAAGGACTGAGGGAAATTCAGGGTGGGCATTAGTTACTATTTTTGACAGCACTAAAACAATATATGAAAAGGGGTTTTTTTGGTTTCTTGTTTTGGTTTTGGTAGGGGTTTTTTGCTGTGATTTATTTTCCCTGAGTTGCAGCTTAGAGGGGCAAAACAGAAGACAATGTCCCATCTGATGCCTGACTGATGGAGTGACAGAGGCTGGCTCTGCCACAGCACTGCAGAAGTTGTGCTTTTGGGAGAGTACTGTTTTTATTTCAGGAGGGGGAAAAAAAGAGGAAATGAGCAATCCCAGAAGGAAAGAGTCTGAATGCTTCCTCAGGCTGCACTATGAAGAAAAGAGATTGCTATTGTCAAAGGGTGTTTCATTGTTCTGGTCTTTCTGAGAAACCTTAAAATACATCCAGAAATGTAACAAGAACAGAAAACAGATCTGTTTCTTTGGCTGCCCATTTGCAGTCTGGCTGGTGAGACACAGACTATAGCTTAGCAGTGCTAGTTACCCTGCTTAATCCTTGTTCTCAATAATCACATTTAATAAAAATTTTTTAAAACGACTTTGTAGCCATCAGGAATGAGCATATAGAGAAGGCAACTTTCCCTCTGTGAATAGCCCCACTGATTTTTACTGAATTACTCACCAAGTCAGGACTCCTCACCACTTCAGCATCAGCCTCCAGGCTAATCAATAGCAACTAGTTACTGCAGTAACAGGCCAGGCTCGTTTTTCCACTGGTGCCACTTTCAAACAGCACATCCACAGTCTGCCCTCCCTACCAGATTGCCTCAAGCACAAACTTCCAGCCAGGAGTCAAGCTCCTGGCAATACCTCCAAGATCAGAGAAGCAGGAACTACAAGAGATGCAAGGGCACAATGATTTCCTTAAAGATCAGAAAATGGCTTTTTACCCAGGAAGAAGTGGGATTCACCCCTCTTAGCATCCTTAGCAAGGCTCCATCTCATGGGAGCAGCTCGAATCAGCCAGGGGTGTACCTCTAATCTTCCAGAGCTGAGGGACTTCAGCAAAAGGAAAAATAGCTGATAATACAGATAGACAGACAGACAGAGACAGAGTGAGTGAGTGAGTGGATCCCAAAAGCAGAATGTGAGAATGCAAAGGTAATAAAGCAAAGAGCAGGCAACAGCAGCAGGTACAAGAGCAGCACTGAGTTAGGGCCGACACAGGCAGGTCCAGGAGCATCCAGAAGCAACACCACCACAGCTCAGGGCTCTCAGTCCTACCTGCTTGATAAAGCAGCTTGGACAGTCCATGGGTGCAAACAACACCTCGGGAAACAAAATTCGCATGAAGAAGGACAGACAGAAAAAACACAGGTCACAGATGAAAAGGTTTGTCTTTCTTTCTACCCAAAAAAGGGTTTCCTGTGTTCAGGTGTTGGGGAGGTTGGTGTGAATAGATCCAGATTTTGTGACCTGTAGATGACAGCAATGCTGAGGGGCAGAAAAGGATCATCTTCCAGCTCACAGGTCAAACCAGTGACAATTGGCCCTTAATCTTCAATACCCTCTGACAGGCAACTTAATCGGTCTTGTACTCCAATTACTTAAATCAAGATAAACATTTTAAAAAATCCTTATAATTCCTATTGTGATACCACGCTGACCAATCAGCTTGTTTTTCACCCCTCAGCAGGCTTTGCTTCAGCAGAAATAATTACCCCCAGCTCCACCACACAGATGTAGGAGCGCTGGGAAAACGCAGAGGAGGCTGAGGGAACAAAAGGCACTTCAGGCGTGCTGGGGTCAGAATGTGTATCTGTATGGGAGGTTGGACTCATCACTAATCCAGCTCTGTTTCTAATGAGATTGGTTCCCATTACAGCAAAAGTAGATCCATGGCTTAATTTGCCAAGGGGACCATTGTCATGCAGCTTAGGGAAGCAAAATAATCTTACCAGTTTGAACTTGAACCTTGCCCTCCAATTATATGGACAATATTTATGAAAAGAGAGATAAAGTGATTTTCATTTATCCAGTCAGAAAAATGGATTGTCTAACACCAAGCATTCAGTTTCCTGCAGCTGCTGACAGACCCTTACAATCCAGCCACTTGGCTATACCATTGCCAAATGCACTATCTCTCTGTGCACGTTAAATCCGGACCAAACATTTCGAGTGCACCTTATTGGTACAGCAGAGTCTCTGCTATGGTAGTAAAGCCAAAGTGAAAGCCAGGGGCTGTCAGCTAAAGACAAGCAAACCCAAAGGGCTGATAGAACCAGAAAAATCTTTCACCCCTCCTTGCTGAACGCCTCTCTGTGTCCCTCTCCAATCCATCAGCTCCCCTTGGCTGCTATAGAGACCATCCTCTTCTGGGAGTTCTGCATCGCCCACACTGCGGCTAAAACAAAGAACATTATGGCAAATAACAGCCAGGATTCATCTATTCTTTTTTCTATACAATTCATTCCATCAAAGTTGTTTAGCCGAACAAAACCCCAGCACTATCCTTTATTGTGAGGCCAACAATAAACTAACATGTGAGCACAGCATGGGTCACAGATGTGTGCACTGCGGCATCAACTGCAGAGCCACTTCCTTGCCCAACTCACTTTTATAAAGCTGTAACCTCTTTGAGCTGGAATTCAGATGAGCACATAAACCAGGAAGCAGAGAGTGTTAACACAACAGAAGTGGCCCCTGTACAAAGGATACATGAAGAGACAGACATGCTTTGGAAACAGTCAGATCAACAACCTCGGTTTCCAAGGGGTTACCCACACAATAAAAATCCTGAGAGAAATAAACTGAACAAATCCCAGAGGCTCTATTTTTAGCAATATCACTTGCACTCCAGGATCTTTATTTGTGCCTTTGAACAGACATCTTTTTTTCTTCTTCTATGAAGGGAGAGAAGTAAGCAAAAAAAAAAAAAAAAAAAAAAAAATTTTGGGGGGGGGGAACACTTACAAAACTAATTTTTAAAGATCTTCTAGAATGTGTTTCAAGAACTAACCCCAAATTTGTAACCGAATTTTAAGTACTCTTATCTCATCCCAAATAAAGTAACCCTCTAAGCATGACTGCTCTATGAGGAGAAAAAAAAAAAAGGAAACCACAACAAAAACTATGCAAAACCAGACCCTTTTCACAACTGCACTTTATGGTTCTGATCATATCTGCCAACTGAAGGTTTCCTACGATATCAACCTCTAGCTCATATTACACATAAAATACAGGTGTAATGTTGCCCTTTCCTTAGTGTACTGTGTCTGGCTGTGATGGAGTTAATTTTCTTTTGTAGCTACTTGTATAGTGCTGTGTTTTGGATCCATAACCAAAACAGTATTGATAACATATTTATGTTTTAGCTATTGCTGAAAGCATTTGCACCACATCAGCACTTTGTCTGTTCCTCACTCTGCCCTCACAGTGAATAGCTTGTAGGGTGCACAAGATTTGGGTGGGATACAACCAGGCAGCTAACCAAAGTGATATCCCATGCCATGTAGTGTCATGCTCAGCAGTAAAACAGAATGAAGTGGGGTAAGTAAGCTTGGGAACTGGCGGGGCATCAGTCTTCCTGTGGGAGGCAGTGACTGATTGCCTTTGCATCACTTATTTTGCTTTCTTTTTTATTTCTTCCACTTCTCTTTCATTATTTTTCTCTCATCCCATGAGTTTTCTTGCTGTCAATCTTCCCTCCCTCTTCCCTGTCCTATTTGGGGGTAGGAAGGGGAGGCAAGCAAGCAGCTGGGTAGTATTTGGCTGCCTGGAAGTTTTAACCCACAACTCTCAGTTAGGAGCACTTGACTTTGCAACTGAAATGTTCATTTCAACCTGTGCAGTCCATTTGCACATAGGTATTCCAATACTGGAGAAGGAATTTTGTGCTGAGTACCACATGTTTCTTCCTGCTTAGCACAGCTTGAGAGAATAGGTAAGGAGCTGCTCCTGGAGAAAAAGGTAGAAACTGAACAATCTCTGAAATATTGGGCAGTTAGGGCTCCTGATGCCAATCTCTCTGCCTTGGATCCTTATCTGTGCAATGCAGGTAACATTCCAGATGGGCAACTACATCCCTGTAAGTACATCCCTCACAACAAACAGAACAGGGTTTAAATAACATAATAGGATTTAAATACCATTAAACATGTGGTAAATCAGGCCCCAGGACCATAATGAACCGTAAGGATAAAGAAAACAATTTTAAGGCCACTGTCCTGGCTCTGGACAAGACGGGAGTCCCAATGAGGTAGAGGAAAAGTATGTTCTCATTAAAGAGTAATGTATAAACCCAGAGGGTCGGGCTCAGGTAGTTAAAACTACCTTAACTTTAACATTTCTGAACTGCCAAATGTTTGTTTTGAAAGCCTAATACTGTTGTTTGAATGTTTCACACAAGAGCTAAACTTTTTCAAAACCAAAGTGCAGAATTTTTTCCCTTAGCATCCTATGGGCACCACCACAGCACAGCAGCACTGTGTGCAGAGGCCCCACACAGATCACAGGGGGAAGAGATTTCCCAGAGACTGAGGCCCAAAACAATAATCCATAATCCAGCATAGGAGCTCATGTTACCACCTAGCACTTTAATTGCACGAAGTGTCTGTATTCTTGGCCCAATAGAACTTTTAGGAAAAACCTGTGAGCCAAAAGCCTTTGCAAAACACAGCAAAGATGGGAAAGGAACATCAGGAATTGCACCTGCTGTACAGCACCCTTAATATCAACACCAGCCCACGGTGGGATACAAAAATCACAGAGGAAACATTAGCAGAAAATCCCCACGCTGCTGTGTTTGTTTTTAGATCTGCTGGTGGGAGTAAAAGCCCACTTTAAACCCTTCAGGCTGATACAACACATGTTGATAATATCATAGCAGCAAAACCACAGGCATCTGATAGCAGATGAAAATAAAATAACACAAGAACACAGGGGGTCTCAGAGTAGGTGGTCTGGATGGCCCCTTCTTGACAAGCAGCACCATCAGTCTATCAAGGATTTAGTGTGTGTCACCTGAAGTCAGCTCCTTCTCACACCCTGAGGATTCTGATGCTTTCATGAGCTTCTGGAGGAGTGAAAAATGTCTCTCCTGGCAAACAATGTGTTGATAACAGGTCAAAAGCTGGTGCGCAGAAGTACATAGTGAAGTTTTTTGATTGTAAATGGCTGATGAATCTCCTCTGGGTTTCTAGGCCTTCCTTCTCTAAATGTAACATTTAAAAAAGGAAATATATTTTTTAAATCTTTCTTCCTCATTGCTAATGAGGATACTTTGTGGGATACTTTGCCAGCAGTTGGATATTAGCTCTCCTGCCCACCACAACTAAAGTGCTTGGAGAACATCTACTGCAAACTCTTCATCAACACTTACATCCATCTGTTCATTCAAACACACTTCTGACACCCGAGCACTCGGAGGGTTTGCCCAAACTGCAGGTCACACACACACTGCTCCATCCTCATGCAAGGATGGATCCAAGAGGGATTGTTGAATAGCAAGATTTACATCCAAAGGAGCCCCATCAATACTGATACCACAGCATCTACCAACGTGGTTCAAGAGCACAGAATATATCTGAAAAGACTCAGTCAAGATTTATTTTCCTGTGCAACTCAGACCTACCAACCCATCATTGTCTCTTTAACATCAGAAGACACACACTGGGCTCCAGGCAGCCAGGCACTGCACATGCTGGAAGAGCAGACATTCATAGTTTTAATTACTACAAATGAGTTCATACCCTCAGTTAGTGAGCTGAGCCAGGCACATTTGGGTCAGCCCAAACCCAGGCCGAGTCACAACTCACCATCCGTTCTCAGGCAAAAGGAGCAGCTAAGTAAATAAATAATAATAGGTAACCCAAACAGCTCTCTTAAATATGTTCCCAATTATTACTTCTACATTAGTCTTAATCTGCAAGAAGATGATTTGGGATTAACTTCCGTGCTTCTGTTCATTCTGCACAGCTCTTGGCAAGTCAGCAAAGTTGCCTCACAGCTGAGCAGATTTTGGCCCATGGCTGTCTTTTGGAAAGGGCACAAGAATCCCGGACAACAGCACTGGATCAGTGAGGTACAGCACTGGCAAAGACACAAGGAACCTTGTAGTATTGTACCGAACCAAAAATCTTCTGAACCACTCTGGAAGAGCACATTGGGTCAGCTCCTGCAGGCTGTCACACGCCTTTCAAGGGACAGAATCTGTGAAGGTCTTGGCTATCTGTATAAAGAAATTACAAGAGCACAAAAAGCCAAAACAAAACAGGGATAGTTGATTCAAATAGTCCCCCCCACCCAGGGACTGGGATTGTTATTTTGGAACAGAAAGCGGAAAATTCAATCTATACCTGCACAAACATGCCAAGCATAAGCAGCCAGTCTCAAATAAAACATGTAAACAGCTCCAGCATTGGCCAACTAAATCACTGCACACCCACCTAAACACAGCAGAGGCAAATCTTCAGCTCTGAACACCGAGCACTTTGGGAGATCAGGCCGTGTTTAAATTAGCATCAACAAAAGGATCAGCACAAGTGCCAAGTGTAAATACACAGTTTTTCTCCTCTTGCAGAGGCTAAGCTTATTCTCCCCACCTCCCAGCTTAAATTGTGACTTTCGCTTCTAAGCATCTCAGTTGAAAAAAGGATATGTCAAAATTCTCACTTCTTTTTTAATTGACAAAACTATTTGTGATATATAAAATCTGCTTTCACAGCACCTTAAGTCAGGGAAAAATTTCACCTGAGGATATAAACAGTTGTTTTCTTTAATTCTGCAGCATTTATAACCCTACTAACACACAGACATAGGAAGAATGCTGCAAGAACAATTTCCTCAAATAGTCTGTGCATCTAGTGGGATACTGAGATACTTTGAAGTGATTAAAATTACCACTGTAGATTTTTTTTCCTTTTTTCGTTAATACTACTAATTAAATAAAGTGTTCCTGGTACTAACAAAAGTTTTCATCAGTTTCTGGGCCCCTGCAATTAGTAGATACTATATAAATATTGCCAGTCATCACACAGATGTTGGGATCCCTGAGGTCCCTTGGCTCTTGCTGACAGCTGTGATGGCTAAACCAGTGGATTCCCATATGACAGGAGTCAGATGCACACATATGGCTCTTGAGCTTGAAGTCATTGCCTACATGAGGTTTCACACAAACCCCTCATGAGACATCCCAGCCCCATCCATCCCTCCCAGACCACGTCTCCTTTCCCTGGTATCACAAATACCAACCAGAAGCTGGTTTTTTGCAGCAGTCACAGCAGTGCCCCTGGTCACAGCCCGGGACCACAAACACACGGAATCGGAAACATGTGTTTGTCTTCCTGAAGCTCAGTTTGGCCCTCTCGGCTGTGAATAAAAGTAAATGCTGAATATTTTCAGAGTCAGCAGGCACAGAGTCCTCCCTCAAAGCATTTTCAGCACAACGGCTGGGAAATCCACAGTGATTTCTGGAGCATGCCTCGGGACAGGAGTGCACAGACACTTGCACCTTTGCTTAACGTGGTATTTGGTCTTGGTAACACGGTTTTGTTGATGCCACAAAGCTGCATCCCACTGATAAACCAGAACAACTCTCTAAGGCACCAAAATAGCCCCAGCTTCTGTGCTGATTCTTTTCCTGCACTCCCAAGAGCAGCAGATCTGGCACTTGATATCCACCCAACTCCCTCCTGATTTCCTCCTCCAATACCTCCCAGCTCTCTGAGGTCTTTAGACTCTTTTCCTCTGGCAAACAGACAGATGTGACACAAACCCCAGTTGCAGCTTCTCCCTGTGAGAATGCCTCAGCCATGGCTCCCAGACACAGCCACCCCCCACTTCAGCTCCCGCCCTGTGCAGCCATATCTCCAGAATGTGTTTTAAACCAGCTTTGATGAGGTTTTGGATTTTGTCAGCTCTGCAAAGGAGAATTTCTCTACCCCAGCACAGGCAGCTTGCCCTCAGTAAGCCAAAGTGCAGCCCAGGCAGCTGTGATGGATGGGGTGGCACATATGGCCTCCAGCTGAGGAGGAAAAGATCACCTGGGGCAGGAACCTCTCTGAGCAACTACCTGAGGTCCATCCTACCTCATCACTCAGAGCCCTTCCCCAAGACAAGGTATGGAAGTGGCCTGGGTTTGGCCCAGTCTTTAAACAAAGTCTAATGCATGTCTGTTTGCCCCTAGGTTCAAAAACTGAACTCGGATTACTGAGTTACAGTTTTTTTCCAGTGTGGTGGTGTATCTGCCTTTCTCTTGAAAATGCCCCCTTTTACAGCCTGAAACCGTCAATACATGGAAATCCTGGATCCCCTTTGACACCACGGACCCATTCAGGGCTATAAAGCATTCAGAAGCTGTTTTGTAGATTTTGGTGATAATTTGGTGAATGGAGTTGTCAAACAAATTGCCTTTATTATGGACTGATTAAATGCAATCAGGGAAAAGTGCCTTTCCCCTCTCCAAATCCAGCCCTCATCAGCTCAAACAAACACACTGAGCCAATTAGCAGGGAGGTGGCAAAAGCAGATTTCACTTGAAACCTGATATTCTTGGGGAAAAGAAAAAAATAAAAACCAACCACCAACAACAATAACAGCAACAAAAAAACATTTTTGCTTTCAAAACCAAGATGGGCCTCCAGGGAGAGGTTCCAAAAGCTACCCAGGGCTCACCTGCAGGGTGTGGATGGGAGTTATCAGTATTCATCTGGCTCGATGACAGATCAGCTCCCTTAAGCAAAGTGCTGCTCACATCCAGCTTGTGCCAAATCTAATGCAAAGAACATTAACATTACGGCAGGCCTAAGGGGAGCAGAACTACTGGGGCTGCTTCTCCTTCAGCTGGGTTCTCCTGTGTCAGAAAAGGTATGAGCTTCCAGTCAAGCTATTTCCATGCCTAGAAACCCAAATTTTTGGCTTAAGTCCTTGCAGTGGATTCTCTGATACCTGCAAATGTTTGAGTTCATAACCCTTTCTGCAGTAGTGGAAAGACCTGTCCCCATTAACATGAAACTCGTGGCAATCACATAGATCTGATGCCACTACCGTTCTGTCCAATGTGCCTGAAATTAGCTAATGAATGGGAAAATCCTTGAGGAGAATTGGAGCATGGCATGATAATGACATAAGTTTAATTCCTTGCTGGTATGCAGCTGGAAGTTAAATGGTCACCTTGGCAGCAGTGGGCCGAGCAGAATTCAACATGTTTGCATGATTTAGCTTCAGAGACAGGAACATCATGGCTGAGCAGAGACAGCACACAGGATATGAGCAATAGCTGTTAACTAAGCTTTCAATACTTGCATTTAAAGTTAGCACCAAAGCCTACTTCAGGCCCCGTTTTCATTAACCTTGTCCCTCTAAGGAGCAAGGCCTGTGCACTGCACATGGATCACTGCCTCCCAGAGCCTACACAGAGGAACTATGACATAGCTTCCCTTGGCAGGGCAAGGACATTGCTCTGTCTTGGACTCTCACTAAAAATAGAAAGGGCCTAAAACAAAGGCGAAGTTTTATCAAACAGCAAGGATTTTGTAGAATTCATTGCTGCTACTGAGATTAGGATTAGAGATTTACACTTAAAGGACAGAGATTCAAAAGATCAGACTCTTACCCCACACCTCATCATAGTCTTCAAGTATCACCCTGAACATAAGGGGTAAGTGACACATCAAGACAGGTTCTAAGCCTTCAAACAGTCCTGAGCACAAGAACAGGTCACAGAATGAGATTAGACCAAGAGTCACGTTGTACAAGCAGCCACAGAGAAAAAGTCCAGATCTTCTTAAGAAGTGGCTGCAAAGTGCCTGATAACTCCACTTTCTCCCTCAGGACCTGCTTCCTACCCCCACACCCTGCTGCAAACATCTATGTTTAAAGAACTATTAAAGAAAACAACTTCAAAACTCTTCACATAGTTCAAATACTTCACTTAAAAGGAATTTGAATTCTTACATCTCAGATTGCAGCAGTCCCCAGCAGGACATGCACTGCTCATGTTCACGTTGTGGCATTTGAGCTGTTCAAACAGGAGGGATGGAGCCCCAGCGTGAGACCATGTGCTGAGGGGATAGAAATCCCCACCAGCCCTGATTGTGTTCCCTTGTAACAGACTCAGTTCACCACATCTCTGGGCACCTTCTCAGGGTGTGCCTTGCCATGTCCTACATGAAAACGAAATCTTTCTGCAGCCAAGAGACACATACCTTGAAGACTCAACCAGTGAGAGAGTACTGGCAGCAGTGGGATGTGGTTAGGTGTTTATCCAGCCCTATTGTAGAGCTGCAGTAGGAAAGTCAGGTCAGTGCTGCTGACTTATGGACTGCTTAGGGCTCAAGACTGGCTGTCCCTGAGCTTTCCTTCCCGGGCTGGATCCATGCACTCTGGCCCGCCACCACCAGGCCATGACCTCTTACAAACAGCAGCACCTCCCCGGTAATGCTGAGTTGAGCCAAGCTGAGAAGCCAGAGAGGTTTTGCTGCTAAACAAGATCTACAGGACTGAGTTTAAAGAACCCATTGTTCTCCAAGGAGCATCAGCTGCTCACTCTGGACAGTACTGCTATTTATTTGCAAGCTGGAAGAGCCTTTACATCCCAATGAGCTGTGTCATCTCCCTGCAGCACCAACTGCTGCAGAAACCTATATGGAATCACAGCAAGCCTTACATTCTTCTGCAGTAAAAACCAATACAAATCCACTCATCTCCTTGGGATGCAGACAAATCTGTGTTTTTGATCCACCACCTCCAGGTGGGATGGTACGTGATAAAGCTATAAGGCTTCTCCAAAGACATTCACCTGCTCAATTCCAGCCATGCCAGAGAAGAAATAAGAAGACCCCTCAAGTATAGAAAAGTGTGTATGAGGCCAGAAGTAATTACAGCCAAATCATGCTAAAAGGCTGTCCCTGTTCCATTCCTTACGCCAGCTGACAATTCACTTACAGGGATAACAGTGCTCCATCATGTAGGAAGAGTTGCCTGGGCCACTGCTCCTTCAGAGAGGCACATGGGGCACACCCTCATGCACTGGAGGGAGCCAAATGGGATCTTTGCAAAATGTGCTAGGGAAGCATAAGGCGTGATTTTAGAAATGCTTTACCTTTTCCTACCCCCTTTCATCTTGTGGTTACTCAGCTCCTGAACTTACAAAGCTATATTTGAGCTGCTACACAGTGGGTACAGCCCTTTCCTGCAGCAAATCGTGTTTCCTGTCCCGCAAGGTACAGTCAGTCCAACAAGAGTGGGGACATTCGCCAAGTCTGCTATCAGAAAACAGGTTGGACCTGGCAGAAGGTTTCAACAGTTATGGAAACTCATGGGAGGTTGTGCTGTTGGGTTTACAGACCCTGCTTCAGAGTACAGCCTTGCCACACACATACACAGGGATTCAAGCCACCCCTCTTCTCCCAAAGCATGACAGTGCAGTGGCACAATACAGAAAAAAATTGTTTTGTTATCAGCAACCTTCTTATCCATTTTTTAGAAGAACAGCATCTGCTCCCCCTGCCAGCACCACTGCAGCCTATCGAATTTCCTTCCACTGCTCCAGCTATGTTGTACAAACACAATGTAAAGCACCTTTGCCCTGGGACACCTGTACACATTTTAACACTTGGCAATTTGGCCTGGCTGGGAAAACTTTATCTACATTTCAGAAGGACAATTTCTTTCCCCACTGCAGCTTTTGCTCCTGTTGTGCCCACTCCATGCCCCCCTTCTGCATCAACTTGCTTGCAAGCAGGAGCAGAGAAAGCACAGTGCCAAAAAAAGGATAAAAGCACACTAGAAACAGGGAACTGCCTCAGTCCTTTCCATTCAGAGGCAGATCTGCCTTGAATGGGAGCCCCCAGGACCGATCTGCCCCGAAAAGAGACTGAATCACAGGCCAGCCAGCCCCCTTCAATTCACATTAATACCTCAAGCTACTGTATATATTCTTTGCCCCCATCCACTGCAAGCTCCTCCTTTCTAACACAAATTTCTCACAGCACACAAACTCATGCACTCCCAGGCAGTGAGCAGCAATGCTGGGATGTGTTGAAACCCAAGTCCAGCAAGGTTCAACCCCTGAAAATGACACTTTTTCATGAGCAAACTATAATTGGCAGCTCTTACTCACTATAAGAGTTTTGCAAAGTACCCCTAAAGAATATGCCAGACTATTTCTTCACACTAAGACCCAGAATTAGAACCAATATTATAAAAGTGGCCCTTATTAGGCATTCCCAAGAAAGCTAATCAACACTGCTGAAGCTGCAAAATGAGATCTGTTATGTTTTCTCAGATCCACATGCAGATCCACAAAAAACAGAAACAGAAACATAATTTTGAAGCAGATATAGAGTTATAAAACTTACACGGGACTTCAGACTTTCGAAGTGCTGGGTGTTTGCCTTCTGTGTATGACCCAAAACAAATACTATCAACATTTTTAGATTCAGAAAATACTAAGAAATGAGACACTTTTTCTTCCAGTTTAAGAAAACACATGCTCAGAATATAACTCATTCTGTGCATGCAACATCTCCTTTATCTCAGCTCAGGGGTTTTTTGCAAAAATCGGGAGCTGTATGTTTAGAGGAGGGAATCTGGCCCACTACAAAACAATTTAGTCTTGCTATGTTCGCTTTAATTTACATCCTAAACCTTCCCAGTCTCCTAATCCACCTATTTTCACGCCGCTAAGAAACACTACACAAAACCTGCTACAAACTTACACCAGTTAACATCATTCCTGCTACAAACTTACACAAGTTAACACTATTCTTTTTCTTGTTTCCAAAGTTTGTCAGACTAACTCTTTTGAAATAGCGTTCCTAATTATTGAGAAAGGCTTTTAAGAAATTCAGTATCCTCTTACGGAAGACACTTCTCCTCTTCGGCTTATTTTAAAAGATTAAATTTACTCCCGACATAACTATCCCAGATCTGCTCACATCCTCTTTCCCTTAGCTACTCCTGAGCACTGGAATCAGAGCTCCCATGCACGAGCAGTGCACGGAAGGATCAGCGCTTCTCCCTACCTGAGAAGTCTGCAGAAGTCTTGGCAAAGTTGCTGAAAGCTGTCAAGCACACGAGTCCTAGGAGGAAGGTGGTGATGGGAAACACATCTGGGCAGCACATCCTTAGGTGTCCTCACGGCTTGTTTGCTTCCAGAGGAAAGGAAAGCGGTCTCTGCCCCAGCCCAGCACTCCTCATTGCCCGGAGAACAGTGTTAGTCCCATTGCTTGGAAGGCTCCCAGCCAGAGGCGGGGAAGGAAAAGCACTCGGCACACACACACACACACACACACACACATCCCTGGGAGTGAATGAATCCCGGCTGACGAATGAGACAGACCTACCTGAGCCTTGGCGGAGTTCCCAGGGTCCTAAAAGCCACCTCTTTGCCCAAATTTGCTGCAGGCTGTTTGTGTGCAGCTGTCCAGCTGTGGCACTGCGAGCTGCTGGGGGGCAGTCGGAGAAAGGGGTGCCCCAGGGGGCTGGGTTGGAGTAGCCTGGCTATTGTTGGATTAGATGTCCAGGGATCTTGTCCTGTGGGATCTTGGTGCAGACAGACAGAAGAATGAGCAGAGTTTTCAAAGGAGGGAGCCCGAAACAAAGCACCTGAATTCACACGTATTTTTGGTATGATGGGTGTTTGTTGCTGCTGCTGAAATTGGTGTGAGCAGCAGTGTCCTGCCAGAATGGTGACAGGACAATTCTGTGTCCCCTGTTGAGAGTGATCCTTCACTGGAGGAGACTTTGCACAGGCCCAGAGATCAAAACTTCCCGGATATCATTGCAGGACTGTGACTGGTATCAGCCACATAACCAAAATCCTCCCTTCTTTTG
This sequence comes from Origma solitaria, assembly GCA_013397895.1. Lineage (NCBI taxonomy): Eukaryota > Metazoa > Chordata > Aves > Passeriformes > Acanthizidae > Origma > Origma solitaria. The sequence goes on from VZRL01002246.1 coordinate 1,036,246, forward strand.
ACAGCAGAAAGCCATGCCAGTCTCTTCTACCCCACTGGACCTCTCTATCCTCCATCAAACTGAGCAGAGGGTTTTTCAGCAGATCCAAACCTGTGGTTTTCATAGAATCATAGGATGGTTTGGGTGGAAAAGGACTTTATAGATCATCTGATTCCAACCTCCCTGCCATAGGCAGGGACACCTTCCACTAGACCAGGTTTCTCCAAGCCCCATCCAGCCTGGCCTTGAGACCCAGGAGTCCTAGCTCCTTCCATAGCAATTACTTTAATCTCCAGCTATCTTGGCCCTAGATGCTCACTGAGCAGTGCTCACCCTGCAGTTAAAGGAAGGCTCCAGCTCACCTGGGAGCAAATCCAGTATTTGATCCTGCCTGATTTTCATCCATATCCTGGTAGCATCAAGCCAGTCATGGTAACTTGAAAGAGCTGAGCACTGGGGACACAGATATATGGGTAGACTCTGTTGTTCCTGGGTACAGGAAGGAGGTCCTGGGCTTTGGTCACCAGCCTTAGCTGCAGATCAGGCACATGTTTGCACATAAATAATGGACATATCCAACATATCCAGGCTGCAGTGAAAGCTGAGTGTTGGTGCAGAGAGAGGATATATTTCACAGGCAAAGACAACAGCAGACATTTAGCAGCCTGTGTAGAGATATATCCAAACCTATGGAGAAGCACTGTGTGGGGCTGCCAAGGGAAGATGGACCCAGGCTTACACACAGCTGCTGAACAAAGCTGCAGCTCCTATCCAGCAAAAATATGCTCGGTGGAAACATCCAAGGAAAACCACAAGTGATTTTTATTCCTCTGTCCTGATCATCCACACAGAATTAAGTGAAACTCTCCAAAAACATTGACCTTAGGAGTAAAAACAAGTGTAAGAAACTTCAGCCCAAAGGGCTCTGGGCTTTTTTCAGAGTTCAGTGAACTTGTAAAGGGTTTCTTATGCTGAAATTTCTAACAATGTTTCAGCTGTTCTCAGATGAATATCAGACTGGCTGCCTGATTAAATGTGAAAGACATTTCCAAGAGTGCTCCCATGAATACCAGAGCAATTTTTTCCACCAGAAGTCTGTCCTGGGATGGTCTGTGCACTAGAAGCCAACCCCAAGGGAACCTGTAAATCCTCTGGCCCTGTTTGCCTTCTGCTCATACAGCCACTTGCTCAAGTTCCAGCCAGCCACATAGAGGATGACAGCAGGATGGTCAATCTCGAGTTTGAGCTCAAATCCTATCGATGACCATGGGAATGAAAGGCTGGTCTGGCCTGATTTGCACCTAAGTTCCTCCTTCCCACAACAGCTCTTCGCACACTGAGGGTCTCCAGTGAAGCTGAAGATGAGTCTCCTCAAGGACGGTGGTGACTCTGGTTTGACCTGACAGCACAGACAGAGCCTGAGCTCCAACCAGCTCTGTACAATCCAGCACCAGTCCCTTCTCTCTGCAGACAATTCTGCCACCTTAATTTTTCACAGCGGGCTGCTTAAGCAAGATCAAAAAACCAGAACTTCTACAGGCTGCGGTGCTCTTTATTTCACCTGATATTTTAATCCCACCTGCCAGACCTCTCTGACCCATATTTGTCCAGGGCTGACTAAGTTTTAAAGAGAAAATACCAGGAGATTTGACTCCTAGCATCTGTGTATAATTCTTGTTTCACATAGTTCTGCTGCCCTTGCCAAGAGGAAGATTCACCACTGATGCCTTATAGGCATGAGATAACCATACCCATTACCAGATTATCAGTCAAAGCTCCTTATCAGCAGGACAAAGAAACAATAGGACCCCTGGAAATTTATCAGCCTCTGGAAAAGGAAAGCACTATTTGCTGAAAAGAGCCCACCCTGTTAGCAGGTGTTGATTTTACTGATTAAAGGGTAATTAGGTTTGGCTGACTCAGTATATGGGGGAAAAAAAAACTTCTGGTGACAAAGGGTTTAAGGTTAAACATGGGCAGTGTGCTTGAGCAGCCCTTTAGTTTATTGTTAATAAAGTCAAACCAAAGGGAAGGAAGTTTCATCAGTGTCCTGTCCTGTGAGGGCTTTGTTTTTAACTAAGTCTGTAAAGATGCCTTCCAAAAGGAAAGAAGAAAGCAAGACTTTCCAAAAAGAAAAAGGAAAAAAAAAGAGATAAATTTGCCTTTGAGAAACAGACAATTCAGTTAAAGCCCATTTCCATTATGCCCTTATTCCCTAGGGTATGTGGGAGCATCAGCTGTGTGTTTTAAAGGGAAAGAGGCCACCTGTCCCAACACAGCACAGACAAAGGATAGTCTCTGTCATGGATAGTCTCATGGGGTAAACATGAATCAAGGGGACACCAAAATGGAACTTTACTTTTAGGAGTAACAGCCCTTGAAATCCATCCATGCCTTCAAATATGTCTCTGGGGACAGGTGATAAGGCGTATGATGATACGCATTCTCTTGGATCCCTTGTCCCCAATGCCACCCAGAAGCAGGAATAGCCAGTACTGAGGCAGCCCAGAATTACATCTTAGCTTGGAGGAATGATATTTGCTCTCCTTCCCTCCACAGAATAACTGTGGAGAAGTCTCACTAAATAAGTCTAAGATGCTTAACAACTGTACCTGAGTCCTCTGTTTGGTCTATGTTACTTAAGTGCATTTTTCTTTTCCTCCCATGTTCCTCTCTTGCAGATCCTCTCCTCTGGCTGCACATAAAACTGTAATATCTGAAATACGCATCAAATTCCCAAAGTGCAGCTAAGTACAACTGCAGCTGGGGAAATTGAGGCAGTGAGAAGGGAAGCAATTTGTCATTCAGTTTTGTGAACCCAACATTACCCGCTTCATAAATGGTAATCAGGAATGGACCCAGTTAGGATGATTCCCAGTTTAATGCTGTATGTGCTGATCTTGCTTCCTTCCAGGGCTGATTTTTGGTAATGCTTTCCTATTTTTTACTGACCCTGCACCATTAACCTCTCCCTTGCTGGCTGACTGATCAACAGCCTAAGGTTGGTCAGTAGAAGAGCTGGTGGACAAGGAATAGCTTTCGGCTAGAGAACCAGATGTAGGATTGAAGCTTTGTTTGTTTACACAGTCACAAGCAGATTTAGTAGTACAAATTTCCTAAGACTAGTCTTTCTTTCTAACCCTAGTAACATTACTCACTTCTTACTGTTTTTCCACAAGGTCTCAAAGCACTCTCCAAAAGGCTGCTGTTGCATTCTGCCACTTCACACATGGACGAAGAACAGTCATACGTTTGAGGTCACTACCTTTTCAATGTCAGTCAGGGGAAATTGTCAGAGACAAGAAAATATTAAATACTTTCTTAATCCAGCTAGAGTTCTTTCCAGTTGGACACATTCCTTCTAAATGAATGTAAATTAATGACAAAGTGTATGTGCATTTATACCTACAGAAATATATGTAAACTGAGTGATCAGAGTGTCAATATAAAATAACAAAGCTTCTCAGCAGAGTACAGCTCTTTGTTCACCTTTTTTTTTTTTTAATCTTTCCCATAAGAGTGTCTTATGGAAACAGACAGAGTTACTCGTGGAAGTAAGCAGTGTTTGTTTTCATCAATTTGAAGGCAGAGAACTTCACATAATGCAGTTTTGCAATACAACACCAAGTATCTCACAAGTAAAATCCTCCTCTCTCTCCATATTCAATATTAAACAACAGCTGTGCAGAATACTCAAACTGAAAAGCCTTTGAAGTTTTCACATTTTGTGTCACTCAATCACTTCAGTTTACAAAATGAATATAAAACCCAGAGGACTTTGCTCTATAGTGGGACAGGTCTGAGTGGGGATAGTGCTTCAACCAAATTCTGTGCAGAGCAAAAGCTTTAAGTGATGTGCTTATCCCACTGAAACACTGGGAAACATTGAACAAAGTGGTGCAAAATCCTCCAATGCATGAAAATGTCGAAAATAAGATATTTGGAGACCACAAAGTGATCCACAACAAAGCCGAAAACTTTCTCCTCATGTTGCACCAAGTAATTGATGTTGAAACCTCTCTCAGTTGGCATTCTCTTTATTGTAATGATTCCATGTTCTGCGTTAGAGGATACTGTGCAGTCTGGTGATTTATCTAGGCCCAGCATATCCAACTGGGTTTAGCTGGTGCCTTGTGTACAGGATGTTCTTGGGTTAATCAGTGTACTAGAACTACAGGAATTTGGAATCATCTTCATCTTTTTACTACACTGCAAGTCACATAAGGGTTTACAGTGACAAGGATTTCAAGGATCAAAGTTCCTCAGCTGTGAATTGGGTCCTGCCTTTTCCCTGTCTCATCTGTCCTGCCTGCTTGCATTTGCTCCCTGAGATTTTTTGCTACGTTGGCATGCAGCAGCAGTTACACCGACACCTTCAGGACTTGTACTGTCTTCTGATATCTGCAAAGTGAAACTACTCTCCACTTGACCTGATTCATAAGTCCTCTTCTAACAGTTTTTCTGGGCAGATTTCTCCATTAATTGGATGATGGTATGTACTGGCTTTAGTATTTTCCATCTATCTTTCCATTAACATATTCAGTAGCTCTCTGGGAGTGCTTCTTAGATGAGAGGCTGAAGATGACACCTGAAGATATCTATCTCTGGCCTCATTGGGCTTTGAAGAGCAGAGACATCCCAGCAGGTTCAATGGGAGCAGTGGTATGTTTTTCCTATTGTCTCACTTGTGATAACCAACGGAGTTGAAAACCAATTATCTCAGTCCTGCTGCTACATAGGCATGAGTCACTTCAGGTTACAGACCCCTTTTAATCTGGATCTTCACTATATTTTTCCTTTTTGTTTTTCCTGTTTTACTACCAACCCTCACAGACAATTTACATTGCCCTTAATTTCCACAGGAGCCACAATTCTTTCTCAGACAGAACACACGAGACACAACTCTTTCTTTGTCCTGTGGGAGTAACGTGCTATGATGCTATTTGAGAAAAAAAAATGGGAATCATTCAAATATTCATTGTTAAAATGAGGCATTTATCCAAACCTCTCTACTCCACTTTGAGAGCATGCAAAGGCAGTAACATGAAGGATAACAAAAGAGTCCTTCAGCACTCCTCCAGGTACTTCTGTCCCTCATGGGCATACATCCTCCACACACAATCACAGCCCACCCTTATGGAAACTACTGTTATACTGGAAAAGCCATTTTTGTTGCCAGAGACCTTTCTCACAAAAATGGTTGTTTCCAAGCATTGTCATGTAGCCTTCTCATAAAACCCACATCTATACTAATAGGCTGAACCAAGTAAAGGTCTGGACACTGGCATTGCCACTCACTTTTTGGACTAGGCCTTGACCTAGGCCACCTGGCATCCAGAACATTTCTGAACATGGCTTGGGAGTTGGCAGGGACTTTGGCCATTCCCAGTGGGCAGGAAGAAATCCCACTTTGGAGTTTAATAGCACAAACACAATCAGATGGTGTCTTCTAAAAGACCCAACAGTGTTTCAGAAGTATGTAATAGACTTGGTGAAGACAGTGCCATGGGCTGAGAACTGAAAATACAATCCCAGACCCAGGGCAAACTGCCTGCCAGTGCTAAAGCATGTCCTGTGTCCTGCTGCCTTGGCAAGCCTGATTAGAGGTGCCCAGGAATGACAGTGCATCCTGCAGTCTCCAAACTCCAGCACAGCCACAGCCCAGGTTGCTACGTACTGGTGCTCCCATATATTTACAGAGATCAATAGGACAAACCGTTCCTTCAGGAGCATTCAGGATCGACTGTGCTTAAGTCTGATCTGGAGAAGTCAATGATAAAAATCTTATTGGCTTCTGCGGTTCCAACAGATCAGCTTTCAGCTCAGACTTATCATTGCCTTGGAACACAGGGTATTTCCCTGTACAGACAGCAAATTACACAAAAAACCTCCAGCTCACAGATCACAAACTGGTAAAAAATCAAAGGGAATCAGAGGAAATGCTTTTCTGCTGAATGGGGAAAATTAATCCCAAGACCAATTTCACTGGCATCAGTGCAAATTCAACAATGGACTATATCTGCCATTTGCAGGAAGAACAGGTTTGCGTTCTCCTTTCACATGTGCTTAAACATACATTTCCTTTCCTCTTTTAAATCTTTTCCATTTGAAAGGACCGTTTCAAGGGTAACCATATGCTTTCACAGGCATTTAGGTACTCAGGCCAAAAATATCACCAGGTATTTGTTTCACAGCGGTTCCAAGAGCCTATCCAGTGGCCAAGTCCAGATGTGCTGGGTATTGCAGACAGTACTGGACAGTGTCATCTAGAATAGCCCAAACTTACAATGGCATTGAAGTCCAAGCCATCCAAACCTTTGCAGTGTTGTAGCTACAACACTGTCATTAGAGAACTCCAGTCAACTTAATTCTAAAGCAAGAGATGCTTCCCACTGCAGAAAGCTCATACTGAAATCTGACTGCACTCACTGTCTCTGGGCACTTGTTTCACACATCACTGATACCTAACGCGGTAACACTACCCACCAGACGAGCTACAAAGGTTGCAGAGGAAGGAAAGAAACTACAGATTTTTACAGGCTTTTTACAAGACATTTGTGAATGTCAGAGTTCACCAGACTGGGCAGTGCCTGGACTGACAGCAGTGCTATGTGCAGAGCTGTGTGTGTAGGGGCATAGCTCAGTGGTTGCATGCATCTGGGGACTATGTAAGACTGGTATAGAAAGTGGCTTTTCTATATACATGTAACTTGCCTCAGAACACCTCAGCAGAGGTTAAAGGAGACCAGAGCCCACTTAGATTCTAAACCCTTTTCAATTTTTGCTGGACTATCCCCTTGTGAAGTCTGAAAAGCCACCATCATCCTCCCAGCCTTTCCCTGCCCAGCACTCTGGTGCCTGCCCTGCCCTGTCCTGTACTTATTGCCTGGGTGCTGTTTCATGCACAGCCCTTCCCTGGTCATTCTCAACCCTCAAGAGTTGTTGTCCATGGAGAATCTCTTCTATTTATTACTATACTGCTGGTAATTTCTTGCTTCGTTTGCTAATCCCATCTTGGACATGCATAACAAAGCAAATCCCCTTCTCCTTTCCCACAGTAGCAGGTAAAATAATTTTTTTTCAGTTCACTGAATCTATCCTAACACAGCACACCAGCTCACCTCCACATAATGCTCCCTGTGTAAAAGGTACCTTCTGACATTCGAGGAAAAGCAGCTTTGTCCATTAAAAGGAGTCTGATTTGTGGAAACTTGGTTTTCACCAAAAGAAAACTGCCACAAATGGTGCAGTGAATAACTTGGAGAGCGGAGGCCTTCTTCAGCTGGTTTAGGGATCTTGTGTCCAGAGCTGCTGCTGCTCCTGTGGTGCAAGATGCAAAGACACAAAGCTTGTAAAGCCCAGTTCTCAGGTGAAAGCCCTGCTGTGAGTCCAGAGGGAAGCAAAGTGAGACATAAAACAAAGCAGCAGCTTCTCTCCCCCACATATCTTCACACAATAGTAGTGGCACATAGCTGAACCAATGCAGTGGGAAATAATGTTACGATTTCTAAAGGAGTTTTGCTAAACAAAGGATGTTGAAACACATTTTCTCTTCAGGTTAGTCACTAGTCACACAATAATGAACAGCAGCAGTTGATTGGCTTTGTTAAAAATAATGAGAAGTCATGACTTTGAGCAATTTGATCATAAATTTTTACTTGCTTTTCCTCCTGTATGTGGAGGTTCAGATAGTAGATATAATTTACTATGACAAACCACCAGCGCTGATGCACTAATCAAGAAAAACAAATGGTCCCCCCCCGAAATCTCCTGCCCACCTAGAGAGAGTAATGGGGTTATAAATGGAGAAAGAACAAATATTGACTCTATGAAATGTAAAGGTACCTGGGAGTTCACCCATCAGTCTTTAGATTACGTTTGCCTTTCAAGATTAATGGGATTTCTTTTATAATCTATTTCAACTGGGGGTGATTTTAGCATCTCAGGAAACACGAAGGGGACATCAGTTGTCTTTTTATGGTCTCAAGGTGTTCCAGACTGTTTCTGAAAGACACCACCTCCAATTTCTCGAATGAGGTAGATTCTCCCAACCCAAGACATGTCTCTCAGTTTGAGGTAAGTACTGAAGGAGCTGCCTGGACTAGGCAATGAGTTATTTGTTTGATGGTGCTTCTGGTGCAGCTTTCTGTAAGATGGCTCCAGGACTCAGCCTCCATCACTCAGACTATGGAAACTCAGAGGCACAGACACCCCTTGGCATCTGGACCTATACAGGACTCAGGAAGACCCAAGAATTTACTGCCAAAGGGAAAGACCTCTGGCATCATTAACTGAACTTACTTCGTCACACACTCTTCATAACTCTCCAAACTCATAACTTCCCACTCATTTAACCTCTAAAGCAATGAGGTACTTGTCCTCTACACAGATTATTGGATTAATTTCAACATGGACTTCCATATCATATACAATTCCTCTTTAAAATGTCTCACTAAATCAGAAAACTAGGACAATCAGATGTTTCATAAATGCTGAGATCAGCCAGTGTTGCTGTCCCTTCTGTGACCTGTAAGGGTGCCACACATCCGAGGGGGAACTCAGTTCTGAGTGTGGACATAATCAAGAGCAAAAACCCTAAGAAAAACTACAAAGCCAGTCACAGCTCAAATTCTCTGAAAACATCACAGGTTCCAAGAGGAATTTAAAAACACTTCTGATTCAGAACACAGAGCCAGGATCTATTGAGGCACTGACAAAGTTGCCCACACACCAGTTCACATTTCATATATACCCTGCACCCTGATAATCATTGGCACATGGCTTTTTTCACCTCCCATACAGGTTATGCAATAACAATTTACCCTCCAGGGATGCAACGCAACAAAGGGAAAAGGAAATGGAAGAACATAGGTGTGCATGAACACGGCAATGTGCCGTGGAAGCCATGCCCACTGCCAGAGGCCCTGTGAAAGCCTGGGGCTCAGAGGAGCAGATGTGAGCACTTTCCCAGCACTGCACACAAAGGGGAGAACATGCAGTGGCCTGGCAGGGTTAACTGAGTGTGGCTCCAGCAGGATGCACGCTCCAGCAGGATGCACACTCCAAAACAACCGAGGCCTGCGGCTGTTTTGACAGAACGAGTGGAAGATTTTCCAGCCCATCGCTTTCCTGAGCTCAGTGCTGGAATGCTGTGTCTGAAGAACAGTTCTCTTTCTCCCCTTTGCTTGCTTGGCAGTAAGGCAAGAAATGTAATTGTGGATGTTTGATGGCCACCTTAATGAGCAGCTGCTCTGTCCAGAAGGGTCTGGCACCTGAGGTCATTTTAAGCAACACTTTGGGATTTCTTCGATTATATTCAGCTAGGTCAACTCACCTTAAGTTAACCAACAACTCATGTCTCATTAAAAGGAAGCTTCCAAAAAGACTAGAACTGACATTAGATTGTTTAAAGGTTCTATTAAAATCCACCACCCTCAAACCTTTCTAGAGTAGTATATAGAGCTGCTTTGGTACCTGGGATAAACAGGACACAGAGGAAACTAGGCATAGCCTTGTATCCATGCTGACATGGGTTTGCAAGAGAGCCTGAAGGATTCAGATACCTCTGGACAGTCTGAAAGGAGCTACATCTGCTCCACCAGCCACTGGTAAGGCTACAGCAGCTATGAATGGCTTAACAGGTGTTCTGAAAAGGGCACAATTTAGCTAGAAGATGAGGTGGAGGGGCCCTCCATGAGTCAGTTCCATTTCTTTTGTAATCCGGGGAACATCCAGCTGCCTCTTCTCAACTCTGAACAGACAACAAACCACATCTCCAGAGCAGCTCAGGCCCTTGTAGGTATCTCTTTTTTTTTAGAGATACAATAACAGCAGGTGTTACCACTTTTTGCTGTGTTTCCTATAAAAAACCATCCAAGTTCCCTTGGGCAACATGAAAATTCACTCCCTTCTTCACACCCTCTGACAGGCCACAGACAGCTGTGTTGGGGCTGCCATAATGTGACTTCAGGTGTTCAGGAGAAATCTCTGGGATTTCAGACTGCAGTGCAGACTGTTTTGGAAGGTGATACTGACAGCCCTGATCCTGCTGGTGCTGGGACTGAAGCCCTGTATCCCTGGGGATGAGCAGGTTAAATCCAGACAGCATGTGTTAGATGCAGGCAGGCAGGTCAGCTCAGGCCAGTACAGTCTGTTGGGCATCTCCACATCAGAAATGTGCACCCCTTCCCTACCTGCCAAATGCAACATGTGATCTGAGAAGGTCTGTTCTTCAGGTTTTGTTAAAACAAAATTGAGTTAAAGCACAGAAATCAAAAATGGGTGGCTCAGAGTGACGAAGAAAGGGTGGAGCAAAACACAATGTGTCCATCCTTAAATGTTGACGTGCTTTGCTCTAATGAGCAGGACCATCTTTCAGTGAAATCTTTAGCAGGGAAGTGCAAAGGAGGGGTCAGTTGTACTGCTGACCTGGGAGAGAATCTCGACTTTATTGATACATTAGCAAGGACACATGAAGGGAGGAAGACATCACTGAAATGCCAATGTCAAGAGATTTGGGTTTGAAATAGGCTGGTGGTGGCAGTATATTCAGCTGGATAATTGAGGGTGCTTGGGGTGACTGTGAGCAATGATTAACAGCTGTGTTCAGTTTTGAAACAAATACCTCAAGAAGGGTATTGAAATAAGGGAGGAGACTTCAAAGGCACTAACATGAAGGATGACATTTAATGGAAGATCTTGGTCACATCCTACTTACATAGGTGAGAGGGGATCAGGTTAAGCACTATTTTCTACCCATCTGGGTTTTCTTCCCAAAGAAACTCAGATGTGAGTAGTAAGGAACCATAAGTGAACTTCCCCAGGACCAAACAGGAGGGACTAGAAATATGTTCAACTCAATTGGAATTAATCCAGAGAAGCCCCAAAGTCTGTTTAATCACAGAATATGCTGAGTTGGAAGGGACCCTCAAGGATCATTGAGTCCACTATGTGCCTGAGAACATTGTCCAAACACTTCTTGAACTCTGTCAGGCTTGGTGTTGTGAATACTTCCCTGGGGAGCTGTTCCAGTGCCCAACCACCCTCTTGGTGAAGAACCTTTTTCTAATATCCAAACTAAACCTTCCCTGACACAACTTCAGGCCATTCCCTTGGGTCCTGTCACTGATCACCATAGAGAAGAGATCAGTGCCTGCCCCTCCACTTCCCCCCACCAGGAAATTGTAACTGCAATGACGTGTCCCCTCAGTCTCCTCCAGGCTGAGCAGACCAAGTGCCCTCAGCCACTCATCATAAGGCTTCCCCCCAAGGCCCTTCGCCATCTTCCTTGCCCTCCTTTGTTGTATCACCTGAGAACACTCACGCCTTTCATTTATGAACCCTACTCCAGTGATTGTAAAGTGATCCATATTTTCATATATTTTGTTATATAGGCAAGAAAAGTAGGGAGGCAGCCCTTCTCCCACTCTGTCTGACCTGACAGAATGAAGAAACTCAAGGTGTCTTGCACCTATCTATATCTCAAACTCAAGAAAGCTGTTCCTAAAAAAACCCCAAAAAACAGACCAAGCAACACATGATCCCGTGTCTTGATGCCAGGGTGCTTCAACAACCCACACAGGAATTATACACAAGGGCAAGGTTCTCAGCTCTGTAGGGCACCTCAAGAGAAGTGAGGTTCATGTGGGAAGCCCTAGGCTCAGGGCAGTTCCAGCCTGCTGAGATGGCTTTGTTAGCCTGCAATCCACAGTGGTCAGTCAAGGAGCTAGAAATACCTCCCTGACACTGAAACATCCAATTCTCTTCTTCAAAGACAGTTGTGAGCCACAAATCTGCAGTTTTCCAAGTCATAGCCCACACATCTCCTTACAGATGTTTTATCTCCTCGATCACCATCAAGTTATTGGAATTACCCCTACATAATAATTCCTCACCCCCCGAGATATATTATTCTACCTTCTTAATAGTGCTTACATAAGGGACAAGAACGTAAAAAAAAAAATTAACTTGAGGTGCGCTTAGTACTGGTAAGGATTATTTTAAGGGTCAGAGTGCCCTCTTCTGTCCCATCCATGTCCTGATTATTAACTTCTCTGTTAAACCAGCAGATTGCAGAGAAAAACTGTGACTTGTCTTCTGCACACCTTATTGTCTTCTAAAGGACAGTTCAGAAACCAAAAACCAAACCACAAAGTAGGAAACAACTCCTGTTAATGTGGAGGCTTGAGCAGTCAGCTGCAACCAATAAAAGGGTAGTGCTGAGGGAACATCACAGGAAACATGATGGATCTAATTAGTTCATGAGGTCAGGGATATTTTGAAGAGAATCTCTGTGAAGTTTAAACACTGGGGTGTTATTTATAGACCTGCATTTAAAATTCACCTGCCTCCTGCCTCCGTAGATGCTAACTGGACCCAGACTGATGGCCAAGGAAATCTGACTGACACAAGCATATTAAAAGCAGCCCAATAGCGCCATTGCATATAATAATTTCTAAACTAATCTTGGTGAAAGCACTGGGACTATAGGATATCTGAATTATGAACAGAGCTAACAACGGCCTGGAAAAAAAATATTTTTTGAGTGCTTTTTATCATGAAGACACAGGACTACGTATCAGGAAAACGTGTCACCACTTTCATGCGGCAAACGCAGAATTCAGAGGCTGTGGATCCCTGCGGTGTAAGGACTGGGCCTGCCCTGTGCTGCCACCGCCGCTGATCCCAGGGAGCTCCGGCGGCACACCGCAGCGACAGCGCCTGCCCCTCTCCCCTGCTTTAGGCCGCGGTCCTTCTGCCACACCCGAAATCTCCCTCAGGGATGGAGGTGAAAGGGCCGCTTTGCTTCCTTTCATCCTTAAATCGCACACCGCTTTGGGTTGGGAGGGGAGGCTCTTTTTAAGGTCCCTTCCACGCTCTGCGCTGGGCAGCGACACCCCCCGCTACACCAGGTTATTGCAAGCTCCATCCAACCTGACCATTTCCAGGGAGGGGAAGTCCACCGCTTCTGCGGGAGTCCCAGTACCGCACCACCCTCAAAACGAGGAATTTTTCCCCTATTGACCTGTCTCAGTTTGGCACCTCCCCGTGAGGCGGTGCCGCCCCGCGCTCCGTCCCGCCCCGAGCGCTTTGTCCCCCCACGCTCGCCGTAGCGGCCGCGCCGCACCGCCATGGCGGCTGCCTGTGGGAGGCTGCTGCCCAGGGGCGCCGCCATCGCCCTGCCCGGCCGTGAGCACCGCCCGACCCTCAGCCCCGGCACCCCGAGCCTCCCGCCGGCCCGGAGCCCTCCTCCTGCCCTCCCTGGCCCGGAGAACGTGGGGGGAGGAGGGCTGGCCTGGCGGGGGGCTGGTTGTGGTGCCGTGTCCTGCTTTGTTGGGGGCGGTTCAGCTTGCAATCACGGGTGCTTTAAACGTTGTTTTGTGTTTTACAGGGTGTTTTTCTCTAGCGGGGTATCGAGGGAGCAGCGATGGAAAGCCACCGAAATTCCGGCCGCCTCCCAAGCCCGTCATTATTGACAGGAAGACGCAGAAGGAGGAGAGGAGGTGAGGGTGTCCCACTGCTCACCTGAGCTTGCAGAGCCTTACCTGGGCTTGTGTCCAGGTCTGTGTGAGCACTTACTTACAGAGCCGAGGCATTGCACAGAAGAAAAAAAACCAAAACAAACAACACGATTTGTAAAGTTCTAACCAAGACCATTTGTGTTGAAATATGTTCAAAACACCTTAAAATACTGTTTCTGAAAGCACTGAAACATGGAAAAAAGGTACAGCAGTAACACTTTTGCAAATTTGGGGTTAATATGTGAGGTTCTGTCTGTTAAAGGCATCTCTTTAGTGTGCCAGGGGTAACAGGGATGTAGGTCCTGTGTCTGCCTTTGCCTTAGAAGTTGTGACCAGTGGTGAGCGTGTGCATCACTGTGGAATGGATCTGATGTCGCTGGTAGCCTTCATGAGATGTCTCATTCTGGGTATTTTTTATGTTTCCTCAACCCATTTCATGGAATCATAGAATGGTTTGCGCTGGAAGGGATCTAGACAATGTTGCTCCGTGTCCCATCCAACCTGATCTTGAACATTTCCAGGGCCGGGGTGTCCATGACCTTCCTAGCTTTTAAACCCAATTTGCATTGCTTTAAATGACTCAGTGGTTCCAACTGCAGTGCTGTGTCTGGAAGGAGAATGCTAGTACAGTATTGTTCATCTATGTGTATTCATCTTTCCCAAAAAAACTCGCTAAATCCATAGCATCAAGGCAGCCCAGGAATGGGAAAAGCATTAAAAACCAGGTTATAAAAATGTCCACTTTGCCTTCAGATCTGTTAATGGAAATATCTTTAAGAAGTGAAGAGTCTGCATGGCTCTGTGACGGCATTAACTAACCTGTTCTCTTTCAGTTGGCTCCTCTGAGACCAACATGTATTACTGGGTTTGGAAAAAATCTGTTTAAAAGAACAACTACAAAAAACCAAACCAAAACAAAAAAGCCACAAAAAATACCAAAACCAACATCAAAACCCCACAAAAATTCCTTTTGGATAACAAAAAACAATAAATAAAATTGATGACTTCATGGACTGCAGTTCATATCTCTGAAAAGGCGACTGATGGTGGTTAACCAGCTGGTAAATTTTAGGCCAAGTACTTGTAATTTTCTAATTTTTTTTTTTAATGCAAACACTTTTGTTTCGTATTTTTAAAAGTCTGGCTTTTCTTACAGGTTCCTGAGCCCTGAATTTATACCTCCCAGAGGGAGAACAGATCCTCTTAAATACTACATAGAAAGAAAGGATATGATACAGAGAAGAAAAGTCTTCAACATCCCAGAATTCTATGTTGGTCAGTAACATCACTAAAACTTCCATAATTCTGTCAGTATTTTACATTGTGTGGGGTGGTAGAAAGTGTGGTCATATGTAGAATAGCACAAAACATCAAAGTCTCAAATGTGTTAGAACAACTAGGAAGTGTTTCTATATGTAGTATTTTGTATTTTAATCTCATATTTACATCCAGATTCATTAAAAGACTAATCCTAATGTGTTCTTTATGTGGGGTTTTTCCAATCCTGACACTTGAGCATATGGTTTACCAAAAGAGCTAAAGAAAAAAATTACATTAGATTAATTATATTCAATTTCGATAGGGAAGAGCAAAAAAATAAAGGTGAAGAAGGTTTGTAGTTAACCTGCAGAATCACTTCAACGTATATCAGTTCAGGTCATATTAGAAGTTTTTTCTGTTTCTGGCAGTTTTGATGAGAAACAATATTTTCAAAATGCACCTGAATAGATGCACTTTGTCTGACTCTTCCATATTTTGGTACTCATTAACTTGGACAGTTTATTGTAATCCATTTTTTTGGCAGGCAGCATACTCGCTGTGACTACTGCGGATCCCTACGCCAGTGACAAATCCAACCGGTTTGTTGGGATCTGCATTCAAAGGGGAGGGAATGGACTCGGCGCTACCTTTGTCCTTCGGAATGTCATAGAAGACCAAGGTGGGGTTTCACCTGTGGTAATTGTGTTACAAGTGTTCAGCATGAAAATGTGTTACATTGTAGAAATTTTGTGTGTGGGGAGGAAAGCAACAGACTGAAGTGAAATTGTGAGTCTGCCTCTTACAGTACTCTGCGAGTTTAAAACTGTGTACACAGAAATGTTGTCATGCTCTGTACTTGAAGGCACGGAACTGCACAGTCATTTTTTTGTCTATATACTTGGTGATTTTTAGACATTCCGTGATGGTTGTGCTTGTCTGAGCCTGGGCAATCTGTTGCCATGTAAACAGCAGCCCAGTTTGAGCACTGTGCATTTGCATGAACTGGGGATGTCGGTGTGCATTGTTTAACAAACAACAGATTAGCAGAGTTTTATCGTAAGTTCATATTCTAAATTATGACAAAATCGGGGGTAATACAAATAGTGGAGTTCTGAGGACAAATATGAAAGGGATGGGTGTCTTTTCATATACACTACACGTACACAGAGATGGGTAATAACAGCCATTGTGATCAAAAGGGAGCAAAGTTTAAAACCGAAGCTCATTGTCCTTAAATTCAAGCCATTCAAGTCTCTTAAGCCATTCTGTTATCAAAGATTTGACTTAAAAAGAAATATGCAGACACAACACGAGTACCATCGCAAGTGCACACAGCACTGTAGTGCTTTGAGAACTAAATTGCAGTTTGCAATGATACAGGAAAGTGTATCTGAAGCAATAGTGGTTGGGTGTTAGTATTTCTCATTAATTTGGTTCATTAAAGCAGGCTTTCTCTCTCTAAGGGGTTGAAATCTGTTACGAACTGTACAGTCCTCGAATCCAGGCAATCGAGGTCCTGAAGCTGGAGAAGAGGCTGGATGACAACCTGATGTACCTGCGAGATGCCCTCCCTGAGTACAGCACTTTCGATGTCAATATGAAACCTGTGTCTCGTATGGAGCACGAGGAAATTCCTGTGAACACGGTAGGAGCCATGTGTTTCAGAGGAAAAGCACAGGATTATTTACATAACTTCCATTTATGACTGTTATCCTGGCAGGCTGTATCAGCTCTTTGATACATCAGTTACCACAGTGACAAAAGTAGGTAAAATCAGGCAAGTCTTTGTGCCTTTTCCATAGTGAAAGAACAGTGAGTGTAAATACCTACCATCCTCTGTAGTTAATTTTCAAGATATGCAGAGTAGCAGCCTCCACATTCCTCTGTACAACTGTGCAGAGAGGAAAGCTTTTCTTACAGAAACGTTAATGTGGTTACTGATTAAGGAGTGATTGGTGTCAGGAAACAAGGTAAGAAAGATGAAGAGTCAGCTAAAATCTGCATCTCAGGGAAAATTCAGAGATCAGCAGACCCTGCCAGTGTGTTGTGTAAATTCAGTATGATAATTCCTCCTGCTACTTTTAAATTTCTTTAATAAGGAGCAAAACTAAAAAAGATAAATTACCTTCACTTTATGTTTCAATTAAGGACTTTGTGATAAATCAAGACAATGTTAATTAAGTTTTACAAGATTCTGTGACAATAGTCATGTGGACAAAAAAATTCTTCTTCTACTAGTATAAAGTAGTAGTTCTTTAATACAGACAGAGTTTTCTCTTACTTTCCTTCTGTTGGGGCAGCAGTTGTCACCTTTTGCTAAGCTCACAATCAAAAATCTAATTACTTAACCCCTTTTTATGGTTTTTTTTTAAATTTTTTAATCTTTCACTCTAGCTGCAGGTACGAATGAAACCTAAACCATGGTCAAAACGGTGGGAAAGACCCAAATACAATATAAAAGGAATAAAGTTTGAGCTACCAGAACATAAAATGAAAGCAGCACAGAAGTGGAGCCAGCCATGGCTGGAGTTTGACATGCTGAGAGAATACGACACTTCAAAAATAGAGGAAAAAATTCGGAAAGAACTGAGTGAAGAACTTGAAAAATAATTATGTTTTTTGCAGTCTAGCAGCTACTGATAGAATTAATATTTTTAATTTACGGTATGGATGATTGTCAAGTTTTGTACATACATGGGCAAAGCAAACAATAAAGTTAACCTTTCCATATTTCAAAGTGAACAGATTTTTGTGACTCAGGTGTCCACTGCCCTCCCACTGCGTACAGGTCCCTACAAGGAATCTTTCTTCCAGAAACATCTACAGAGCTAAATTGTGATAGGACATCAATTACATTTTTGTCATAGCACAAGGCTAGTGCTAGAGACAAGCTGGGATGAGACAAAGCAGAACAAGAGAAAAGCAATGAGATCATGAGCTTGTGGCGATTGCTGATCAGCAGTCACATTTTTGTTGGCATTCTGAGAGGAAAAGCAACAGAAATTAATTATTAGAAAGCAGTATTTACAAGTAATTCCTAAAGCTACTGAAGGTTAATGGAGCTGGAGGAAATACACTTTAATTTCTTTTCATACACCTTAATAACATTTTTGTCACATGTTAAAGAATTGAGCTGTAAGAGTCATTACCACAGTAAAATGTTTTATTTTCAAAATAAATTATTTTTAATCTTTTGTCTGTGATACTGATCAAAGGTATTTACAATTAAAATATTTTACAAAAATATATTTTTAACTTAAAAAAATATAAAAAGAAGGCATAAGGATTAAGTCTGCAAGAGTTAAATTCTAGTCCCAGAATATTTTGGAGAAATAGTCACAAACATATGGATTCTGTGATGCACTACAGTTTTTACAATGAAGCATCGTTGTTATTGTATAACAATATTTATTGCAAATATACAAAGTTATAAAACACTAGAAATCTAATATGGATATGAAGAAGAAAGGTTCTGTAGAGCTTACTGGGAAGCAAAAGTTTTGTAGAATTCTAGTTCCTAGAAAGTAACTGAAGTTGTTCTATTCTCATCATCACAATGTCTGTGACGAAAATCCTGATTCCTTACCTGCACTCTGCCCCACCTTGTTTCTGTATCAGGGGCACCATGAATTCTTTTTCACTAGGAATGGCTTAACAATAACCCTACCAAAAACTCATTGTGGACCACAAGTTAGAACAGCTCAGTGACTGCTGAGTCAGAATGATATTTAGCAATTAATACTGAAAATAACTTGTCCAGTTGTCTACTGGCTAGCAGTGATAAACTTCACAGGCTCATTCTGTTTCCAGGATTCCTTCCAAGAAGGATACAGCAGTAAAACACTGTCACGCATTTTAGAATGCCTGAACCATTGTTTTGACAGCTGTGACTTCTGAATACTCCTTAGCTTAGGAGTAGATGGCAGTAAAAGATATTTGGAAAAAACGCCTGATGTATTTAACACCAAGAGAGTGATTACCACTGCCTCTTTGAGGAGGCAGGATCCACTAACTAAACTTCGTGTTAGAAATGGTTGAGTGTGAGTAGCAGGCTTGTTTCAGTAATGTAAGCATTGCTTCAAAAATTTCTATTTCCCAATCATTGGTTTAAGGTGTTCAAGTTTATGCTCCTCAATGAAGTCTTCCACAATATGCAGAGCTCCAATTTTCACCAGCAGGAGAAGAACTTCTTTTGTTTCATCACTATTTAAGAATAGGAAAAAAAAAAAAAAGGAAAAAAATTATAGCAGCACTTTCATGAAACTGTCTGAAGTACCATTTTTGTTTCATGACCGTGGCTACTCTGATTATTAACAGCGCCCGATCTCATCCACCTCAAACTATCACAGTAAATGACAGCTGCTGAAGTGCTCCTTCACATTAGATTTCATCTCTTCTTTTAGATATATGTATACATGGCATGAACATACTTGAAAGTGTGAAATACATGGTATCTAAGTTATAAAAATTCTTAACACAGAGTATTTGGGGAAGCTCTTGAATCCCAAGGGCTGGCTCATCTATTACCTGTGGTTGTCCTTGTGCAGTGCACGGGCACATTGCAGCAAGTGCTGGCTGAAGTTCAGTAATTCAGGGAGAGTTGATCCACCTTTAAGATCTTGGAACCATCTCTCTGGGAGGCATGCAACCACCTGTTCACACAATAAATATTTGGAAAAAGTTTAAAAAGTATTTCAATATAACCAAGTCACATTACTTCTGGCATAAGAACCTTCTGGCAGGTTCAGTCATCATTAGTGTGCTTTTTCTTTCAAACCTACATTGATTATCCTACAAGTAGTTATGCTTAAGAACCTACAGACCAGTATTTGCTCTAAAATGCTCTTATGCAGCAAGACTGTTAAAAGAAAACATTAAAATCAAATCTTAAATGTTAATTTTTTTTTTTAATATTCTATCTTAAGTTTTGACCCCTATTCATTAAAAACAAAAGGTTTTTAACATACACCCTCTTCCAACATACATGTTATCTTTTACCTTATTACACTTTTCTATATTATCTGGCCCTAGAGGTGTGTTTAGGATGTTCAGGAGAAGGTAACGATTCAACAACTTGCTCAGTCCCAAATCACGGATCTTGTCTTCCTGGACAATCCCATCCCAACGAACAACATTGGAGAGCAGCTGCAGTAATGAAGAAACAAAGAATCTGTGTAACTGCTGTAAGTGTGCTAAAACTGTTAAAAGTTTCATGCAAGATAAAGATAAAAAGATAATGTGTCCATCCAATTCAAGTACTCAAACCCCAATATTTACACTCTCTAAACTTTTGGTCAGTTAGCCGCTAATAAGCTGTATGCAATAAATAACCTAATTAACTTTATAATTGCATCTATATATATGTATATATACACCTGTGTATGTGTGTATATATGACCTCCCAAGGGTGGGAAGAACATTTTACCCTTCTAGGAAGTTAACAATTTGCTAAGTACAGAAGGCAACTAAGCAAACTGTCTGAGAATTCAAGAGAGAAGTGAAAAAGTTACATCTGCTCAGGACAAGGCTACACGAAGTCCCTGATAACATGATGACGCTACAGTTTGTGATATCGCCAAGATTTTTTTGTAGTTCATGTCAGTAACACATGAACTACCAAAAAACACTCAGGAACTGAGGGTTTTTTCTGTTGCCCCTTCACTATAAATCCTTACAATTGTTGTCATTTTTGAGTCTGGTATAAGGCTGTGTCTGTGAGGGTAAAACACCTTGAGGTTAAATTATCTGAAAATTAACCTGAGTCAAGGCGGAGGATAGGCAACAAGAATAGCAGGGAAACTGGAATATTGTCTGGGATGTTAACGTTTCCACTAAAAAGAATTTCAAAGAAAACAAGCCGATGAACAGAACAAAACGAGCTCTATTTTTTCTACCTTAACAGCTGACCAAAACCGTCTTTCCTGAAATTTTGAACGTAGTGATGACTTATCTTCCACAGTGCTGGTCATGGGAAGGAAAAAAAGAAGTTAAAATAAGAATTATTTTTTGTTTGATTTAAAAGAAGATAAACAGACATCTGATCTCTTGGACATGGATGTCTATAATATTTCATCTACATCTGTAGGGAAAAAGGGTAGAAGAACTAAATAAAAAAAAATACAAGTTTAAGAGAGTCACAGGGTCAGCTTACCTTCTAGGATACAGAGGAATGAAGACATCTTCCTCTACAGATTTCTTCGTTCTTAGGACAACTGTGTTGATCAAATCCTATTAAAAAAGAGTTATTAATGTGTCCTCAGAAGAAAGACTTCACATGCCATTTATAACAACCTCAGTGGTTATTTATCAGCCAGAAGTCTTATCTCTTAGAAGTAAGTGCAGTTGCCAAATTGTATGTAATACACACTGAGATCCTGAATAAAAAACAGAAACAGTAGACAAACCACAGCTGTAATTATCTATAGGCTTAGCTTAGAGGGTTTTGCTATATCCCTAAGCTATATCCCTAAGTGAGGCCTTTTTTTCATGTTAATCTGCAAGGCAGAGGGAAAACTGCACAGATTAAAAACAAAATTAAGTTATACACATAGGATCTCCACTAAAAAATGTTCAATTCTATGTAAAAAAAAATTAACCATAGCTAGGATAGCATGCATTTCTAGGCAACAGGCTTTTACGTGTCATAGATTGCCACCTACTTTTTTTTAGCCTATTTATTTAAGTTCTGGCTAAGATCAGTTGTATCACTTGACTTTTAAGGCATGGTTTCAAAACAGCGAACTTTGGAAAGCATAAACATTCCCTTTAAAATATTTCTTTTCACACTCGGGGCCCAAACCATCCCATTTCACCAGTTAATCCACCCCATTTTCACTAGATAAAATCTCCTGATTCACCTCAGAATAAAACCAGAATCAGGCTAAGAAGGGCTTGCTAGAGTGACTGTGTATATTAAAGTAATTATTAAAGGATTGCTAGGATTACATAGTAGTTTTTCTCCTCACCAATTAGCCACCCTTTGGGGATTTCTCAAGTTTTAAAATTCTAGGCTTACTTTATAAATAAAAGCTTAAGGAATGGACCACTGAAGCATTACCAGCATTTAAAGCTCAGATTTGGAAACATAATTAAATGTAAATCATTGTTACTGCAGTGAAGAAAGATTAGATCTACAAACAGATTCTGGACAGATGCAGGCAGAATTTTTCAATTAAGAGCAGCTAATTTCTGCCTCAAGGGTGTCTCATCATCTTCAACAAGGGGAGAATCAGGGAGCTGGAAGTTTAACGGGTAAATCATCTTAATATATAGTGACAAAACAAACAAGTAATCAGAACCAAATAACTTCAGGAGAATGTTCCCAGTGCCCATAGGAGCACAGACAAAATTACACACAGTGGGTGAAATTCCCCTTTCTCAGTACCACAGGAACTTTTACCTCTCTTGCTCGACTGGACTTGTTTTTGGAAAGGATTTGTTTTCCAAAGATGTTATTGCAAAGCTGTACTAGGTTCTTTGTCTGTGAAGTAGATAAAGGATCCCACATACTCTTCACAAATGCTAGAAAAAAAATAGGAATTTATTTCATTCATAAAATGCAAGTACTTATCTGCCCATTTTCAAGCCATTACAATGTAACAGAAGTAAACATATAAAAGGTTCAGCCTCTCACAATAAACTTAAAGAGGCCAGTTTAGCCTCACTCTGTGGAACTACATAATCACTACATCTTGGAGCACGGTGATATCACCAACATTATTTGATATCATCATTTTCAAGGTTTGGTTGCATAGCTGCACTGAACATTTTCAGTACAATCTTATCATACCTGTAATTTTGGGAAGAATAGTTTTTTCAATCACTCTAGGCAAAACTTCTTGATCATGATCATCATCCCTTTTAGATTCAGATACATTTTCTGTATCACTGAATTCTTCTATAGCTCTGAACCAGGGCATCTCTTCCAGCTCTGTAAAGTTCTGCTGAAAGATCACTCCTGTTAGCTGTTCAGCTGGTCAGCATTAAGAGAAAAGCTCCATCCAATGACACCCAGATTCCCACTTAATTTCAGATCCACCCTCATCACTGAATGGGCCAAAACAGCAAACAGAAAAACTAGAATTAAAGCTAGAATTGAATGGGTGGGATTGTTCAAGCATCTTCACAGAACTCAGGCGAAGAACTATTTTTACAGGAGGTGTTGCAAAAGGGGCTGGAGGTAAAGGAAAAAGGGAAAGTTAAGAAGATTCCACAACATGCTTCAATTTTTGAGACAATACAGTAGTTTTCTATTAATTTCTGATGTACTGTGCTATGTACAGAAAACATCATTTTTCCTATTAATACATAATACACACACAAAAAATTTAAAGAAAAAGTCAGCTGATGCACCTACCTCCAGAGGATTCCAACTTATTAACTGAACTCTGATCAATGGATTTAATAGCTTGGGCAGGCAGAAACTGATGTAAGCATCACAGTAAGAGTCAGGAAACTTCTCTTTCCATTCCTGGAATTTCAACAGGATTTTTCTGATGTCACAAAAATCTGCATGTACATCTTCAAAGATTTTCCTACTATCCTCTAAAACGTTATCTATGGATAATATTCATTGGGAATAAAAAGAAACAATCACAGAACTTATTGAGGCACAAGCAAAAGAGTTTATGCATCTATAGGACAAATATTTTTATGGTAATTGTATTTGTTATTTATTTTTGACACATCTGACACTAAAAACCAGCTCCCTGGAAAATACAGAAAAAACACAAAAAAAATAGATACATATCTATAAATATATATCTAGATTTTTTTTTCTAAAAAAGTAAATTTTTTTTTTAGAAAAAATAGTCTCAGGAGACCAAGGAAAGGCAAGTTTCTACATGATCTATATCACAGGCTTATATAACCACTACATTTCAAACTTTATTCCAGAATGATAAAATTTCAGGCATGAAAACCCTTCTGCTGTTAGGTGAAGAAAAGGTATTATGCCTTTCCCTCCTCCTCTTCATCCATTCACTCAAGATAATTAAAACACTAACCTTTAATTAACTCTCTAGCTTCAGGAAATAAATTGACTACACAAAACATGCTGCAGCACAGCACTGAGTACTGTCAGAACAGCTTTGGCATAATCTGACAGACCTTACCTCTAGTTTAAAAAGCGATATGTAATGTTGCCACCATGTAACTGACACCAAAAGAAATCTACAACCATTCATTTATTTTTCCCAAGTCATTAGTCAGAACTGCCTGGATGCATTTTTTTCAAAGTGTTTAACTGAAAACATGGAATTAAAATGAAATATTTCTCTACCTTTCCTTAAAAAAAAAAAAAAATCACTAAAGAAATATTAACAAGAGATCTGGTTCTAGGACATCACATTATGACCGTCACCAACCTTTGCTTTTCTGGAACTCCTCCACCTCTGTGGAAGTCAGCTCCTCGTCACTCGACAAGCCCTCATGGTGATCTCCTTCTCCTGACTGCTCCCTCGCCTGCCGCCTGCAAGTCCTGCAGTTTGGAATGAACCCAGATGAGTTATCCTCTCCCTTGTGTGCAGGAGAAAGCTTAAAGAAAAATAAACCAACTTCAAAAAATGTACTGAAGTTGTGCCAACAACAGCCTAAGGAGATAGGATGGGGGAGCAACAGTAACTACGTAACCATAAGGACACCTAAACTGCAGAAAAAGGAGGGGATTTGGGAACTGACATCAAAGAGTTTAGAGCAACATCTCTGACCTCCCCCATGAGCCATGCAATAACCTTCCCTTCACCTCATTCCTGCTGATGAGAACAACTCATCCCACCTGCAACACTGAGCATCTGGCTCAGTGGAACTGGATGCTGTCTGATAGTTCAGTGTGCAGCAAACAACTGAGCTCTCAGACTGTCCTGTCAGTCCTGGATCACTTGTTCAAAAAGCTACCGGGACAAGGTGACAGCACCCACATGCTACTGGGGTTCTAAAAATTACTGCCATAGCACAGGCTGCAAAATCAATGGCTTGAATTTCTACCACAGGAAAATTATATAGGATACAGAAGTGATACTGCATGAATATTTTTAAACAGCTGTTTACGTCAATTAGCATTTAAAAACTTAACTGCTTCAACTGGTACTTGCTGTTATTATTATTATTATACCACTTTTCATCCTTTACAATTCCAAGGTACTTGCTGCTTCAAAGTATAGTTATGAGTTGAGATACCACTGCAACTGTAAAACTTTCAAAGCTCCCAATAATATAAAAAAATTGGTACCAATCTCTGAATACTGCAACATCCAAAATGTAGCATCTTTCTGACCTACGCTGATAGCAGATGTGGAGCTAGAGGCTGATTTTCTTTTCACTCACCACCACCTTTCCAGCAAAAACAATTCTGCCCAATGTTGCTATTTATACAGTGATACAAAAATATATTTCTGCAAAAGCTCATCATATTATTAATTAAACCAGGAAGGAAAAAGCTTCCCTCATCGTTTTCTCTCATTTAAGACTTTTTAATTTAAAATATCCAACTCTATTAGCATTCCGTTTCAAATCAATGTGAAGAGAATGACATTAATACATGGATGTCTTCCAAGTACTTCAAGTTTGGAAAGCAAATACTGAAATATTTTTAGTGTAATCTTGTTTAATAATCCTACAGGTTTACATTCATTACTGGAGAAATGAAGTGAGTGCTCAGCACATTTATCAGAGTTAACTGCACCTCTATGTAACAGTTACCTTTGATGCTCACACATTTCCAGGACCTGTGTCTTCTCATCACCTTCCCTTCCACCTTTTGTTGGTTTGTCATTCCCACCTATCAAAAGACAGAAACAGCCAAAAATAATGTGCTAAGATTTTAAATTTCCCTTTTCTTTTTCAAACAGGAAGCAAAGAATCTCCTTCTTTTGGGTTTTTTTTTTGTTTGTTTTTTGGTTGGTTTGGTTTGTTTGGGTTGGTTTTGGCTTGTTTTCTGGGGGAGTTTGTTTTGGTTTGGTTTTTTGTTTGTTTTTTGTTTTTGTTGTTTGGGTGGCTTGGTTTTGCAGGTTTTTTTGTTTGGGTGGCTTGGTTTTGCAGGTTTTTTTGTTTCAGTGGGTTTTTTTTCTTTCTGGGGTTTTGTTTGGGTGTTGGACAAACCTTAGGAAAACAACAGTATCCAGAGTAAACCAGAGTAAATTACTTTGTAGCACTATTAACTGGCTGATATGTGCTCAACATGCCAAAGAAAAAGGGTGTACTACTACTGAAGCACTATCATATAAGGAAAAACAGCCTTTCCAATATATTAAATACAACTAGGAATATAAAAAACAATGCTATGTGCTGCTATACATGCAAATACAGTCTCATTTGTAATGAGCTGGTGGTAAATCATTTTAATAGCAGCTCTTACTATGGCATTACCCTTTTCTCCCTACACCTGCTGTCACCATTTTACAAAGCCATCCAGGCCGCTACTTTCTCCCATCAGCAGTTTATCCCCTGAAGTGAGAAGACTGAACACATATGATTTAGTATTTACCAGGATCCAGTGCATCTGGCCTCCATCTGTTCTCAGCAGCTCCAAGCATATTGCTCTCAGCTTTAAAGCCTAAACAGTTTTAAAGGGTTTGGTTCTGGAGGTCTAGTTTGTTTGGGTTTTTTAAATAGCAGCAGCTAGAGATTCACACAGCATACAAACAACACCTTGGTGTGGGAAAGAAAATATGAGCTGAGAAAACTGTACTAATTTTTCCTACAGTGACTGAAACACGGTTTTCTTTTAGATAAAACCCTTACACAAAAAGTGGCTTCTTTCTTCATGCTTTGCCACATGTGTGTCACCTCCTGGTTTGAAATCTCTGGTCTGAGCAGACACATAACCTTAAAGACACTCTCAGGTAAAAGTGATGTTGCCAATTACACACTCTGTTTTTCAGATATTTGCAGAATTCCATAAAAAGAAAGTTTTCTCCAGCTCAAGACCTACCGGAAAACTGACTCCCGTCTTCCTTTCTAAATATTGATGGGAAATAGAGTAACTAAAAATTGACAAGGTACTTGGTCATATAATATTCTGAGAAATTAAACCAGAGAAAAACAGTTATCATGGGCTTGACTGAGGTAAGAATTTCAAAGGAGTTACAGCAGAATATGCCTACTGACAATGGGAAGGGGAAAGGAGAGCAAAGGTGAAAATTAAAACTTAACCCCAAAAATAACTCTACTTCTGCTCAAAGACAGAAGTTACTTTCTTACTGAAAATCTGAACTTTATACTGACTTGTCATATGCTGAATATAAGCAGATTCATTTTTCAGCTCCTCTTGCCTTCTCTTCGATACTTTCCCAGCCCGTTGCTGAAGAAGTGCATGTACAGCACATTCCAGTTCATTAATGTCCTTCAGCTGAAATACAGTAAACACTAATCAGGTTTTCAATTTATTTAAATCCCACAAGAATGAATGAGAATCAATTTTCATGGGTTTTTCATACAGCTGTGAAATTAGAATGGAAGTATCAAATATTGACAAGTAAGTCCCTGGTCGTTGTGGTTTTTCAGGCTTTTTTTATAAGGCTGAAAACACAAACTAAATGCCAGTGACTCATCAAGGACTAAGACGTCACATAAAAGGGTTCACCAGGACACTATTGGTGTCTCTTGTTTTATTTCAGTTTGCTTTTGAGCCACTACCCATTGAAGAAAAGGTATTCATTAACTAATATTTCTTCTCTTTAAAGTTACCTGAAGAAATTCATAAATGCAAAGTGACACAAAATTAAATTAAAATTAAATTTGATTCTGATAGAACTGATTTTTAACCAGGTGGTGTCCCTCATCTTTCATTGACAGAACACACCTTTATCATCTTGGGAAAAAAAAAAAGAGGAAAATGTACATACCTTTTCATTCAAACAGTTTATCAGGTTTTCTACATATGTTTTCATGGCCCTGTAGAATTTGTAATTCAGAGCTGAATCTGAAGATTTCTCTAACTCCTGGACAGACATCTTTGAGCTCTCAATATCCTCCATGTATTTTTCATACTCTCTCTGGTGGGCACGGTGCACATCCTGTAAGGATGTTATCCTAAAAGAGAGAAACCCAGACAACCAGAACTATTGTCAGCTTAACAGCTGATGCATTCCAAACCATTTTTCCCATTCTAATCACATACAAAGTCCTTGCCTGTGCTAATTATAGCACTTGCATTTGACCTGAGCCACACTGAAAGATTTACCCCTGCCAACAATTGCAGAAGCACAGGGTGTGGACAAACATTATGCTTTGGAGACCCAAATGTCATTTATGTGGTGCTGGTTTTGAAAGCACCACTGATATTTTACCTGGACACCTCAATTCACCACACTTCCCAAAAACAAAAAAGCCAAATTATGTGATATCACATTATTGAACAGCTTCTACCCAATGTAGTCTGGGGAAAACTACAGCTCACATCAACATGTCCATACCAGTGTGATATACATTGCATGGACAGAAGTACCTGTAAGCATTCACAAGGTGCTCACTACTAAAGACAAACCAACTCCTGCTAGTGTGTGATAAAGCCCAAAAACTTCTGTCTGCAGCTGTCACTATTAGACAGGTAGCACAGTAACATTCACATATGACTCTGCTTCCTCTCTTTTTCACCCCTTCCCTCCTCACATATTCCAAGTGTTTGCTCAGCTTGAGCAGGCCTGTAACAGAACCAAGGCACAGACCATAAATTATTTCACCTCCCTGAACTGAACACTTTCCAAAGAAAATAGCTGAACTAAGCTGTTGTGTTCTACTAACTAAGCTGTTGTGTTCTACTGTGCTACAAGTTAAAAAGAAAAAAGAACAATCTATTTCAGCACTTATCACGTTAAAAATATCTACAAAGTTTACACCAAACAGGTTGCCCCTCCCCTTCTTGCTGTTTGCTAGACAAGTTTCCCACTCTTGACAGCTATATTCTTATTTTTCCTTATTTGATTCTGTACATCAATTCCTGCTTCAGTTAACTCAATTCCCTTCAGGTGATTAAAGTTAAGAAAGCACACAATTCCACAAAAGTATTTAATCCAACCTAATTTCAATTCTCTAAACAAATGCATCAATGATGGTCTGTACAAAGCAAAGCATATACAGAGAGAGCTTGGTGCAAGTTCACAGCACATATTTATGTTTCAGTTGTATTAAGTTACTCATCTAAACTTATCTGAACAGCTGCTTCCCAATGACAGGGGATGGCTTACCTTGGGATGCCTGACCCCAGCTGTCCTTCCCACACAGCCCCCAGGAGGTTCCCACGTCCAACCCAGGACACTTCAGCTGCCCACACAGCAGCTGAGCTGCTCAAGAAAAGTCACAGCCTGGCACACAACTAAAGAAAAAGATCCAGGCACGTTCTGAACAGGCTGTAGAGAACTTAGGCTGCTTTAGGAAATACTGGGCTATTTTTGCAGCTGGTATAAGAACTACCATAGGAGGGGTGGCAGTGCCAGCTCCACCTGTCCCCAGTGAAGTTCTGCTTGCTGGGCAAACCTAACATCGAGCCAAGGCTCCTGTCAGAAACTGCCAGTATAAAAGTATAAAAATCTGCTGCCAAAGAAATAAATTTACTTTCTAAACTTTGAGTTGACAAAATCACTCTTGGAAAGTCCAAATGCTCCCCTACAATAAAGTATTGCCAGGTAAAGCAAAAAATCTCTAGTACTCCATTAGATACCATTACACATGAAAACAACCCAAAAAAAGCCCAACACTCGGGAAAAAAAGAATGAGACTTCAAAGCTGTTGTCTCATTCTGCACCAAAAACTCAGACAACTCGTAAGTTAAGAAGTTACCTTTCAGTCAGCCGCTTCTTCACAATTTCCAAATTCACAGGTGGTAGAGAAACAGAGGTATCAAACTTGGGTTTGGTTGGTTGGTATTTACGCATGGAAGCATCATCACAAATTTCCTACAAGAATTAAGTGTCAGTTTTTAATACACCATTTACACCATTTCTCCCTTTGTAACTCTACAGATCAACAAGATGTATCATTTGAATACTAAACATATGACATAAAGATACATATTTCAATCGCAAAAAAATCCAGACAAAACCTAATCAATTCAAGCATGAAGTCCATAACTAACAAAGTCTACTGCTAAAAATTATTGCAGTTACCTGAACAGCAGAATTAAGTTTTCCAGAAACAAGCAGAGGACAAAGACCTAAAATCATGTATCATACTAGATTTGAACACCAGTCTCAGAAAGATGTAACCTTCTTCCATCCCTCTAGTCCCCAAATTGGAAAAATTTCGACAACTGTCAATTCTGACATAAAGAGCTGGTTTTTCAGATACTTGTAGTCTGATCCAGAGTAAGTGAAACAAGCCAGAAACAAAACTTCCAACACATCAGAATATAGTTTATTTTTGCCAATTACTGGGAAAAACACAGCGTTCTACTGAACTGTGAAGAGAGCTTTCAGAATGCCACTCAACAGAAATTTAGCAGAATAAAATAATAATTTTTGCTTTGCAACATTTGTATTATTTGCATACTCTTGCTTTCAAGATCCCTTGCATGGCAGCAAAAAAAATCAGAGTTCAGAATTTTCTTCTCTGCTTCTTGTCATCTCTTATCACAACAGGTGATCACAACAGACTTTGGGGATGACACCACCACGCTGCTTCTCAACAGCCAGAGATTACAGATTTTCATTACCATCTTCCCATATCTCTAATAATCCTTTCCCTGAAGAATCAGGGAATAACTTCCTAAAATCCTCTCTAATTAGAGGGCAGGAAGAAGGTATAACAGCTCCAGACAAGCTCTCTTGCCTATGAGCAAAAAGCAACTTCCAGTGGTTAGGAAAGCACGTGTCACCTGAGAGAGTTTAACAGCTTTCTTTATTTGCTGCTCTTCCCACTTGGCTTCATCATCACTTGATCCATCACCCACAGATGCTGGAAATTAAAACAATCATTATTAGATATAACTACACCCTTTATTTTTTCCCCTCTCATGTTCTCCTCCATCTAAAGCAACAGCGGGTCTCCCAGCCACTACTGGGAAGTGACACACACAAAAAAACAGAAGATGAAAAACCTGCAGGTGGAGGACTTCAAAACTGAAAGGCAAGGAAGGCTTGGAAAGGGCTACTGAGATTTGTAGAATTCACAGTTAATTTCCCCAACTGTTTCTCAGACAACTACTGTTGCAGTAGGAACCACACAAACATCTTGTTTTTATATCTCAAAGCAAAGCTGTGTATAATTTGTGTAAACGAGAGCGTAAGTATAGACTGTGACATTACACCCAACAAACCCTTGAGCATTCCAAAACATACACTCCACTACAGATACAAAAATACCTCATTAGCATTAATTTGAATGGCAGATCGTGCTCATAGTTACACATTCCTTACAGCCCTTATTCAAATAGTAAAGTAAACCTGTGCTTCATAAACAACACTATAAGCAGCTCTAAAAGAAAGAAAGCACTGGAAAAGCCAGTTATGTTTTGCATGCAGTAGGTTTGTTTACTTCTGAAGGGCTGGAATGATGGTTTGTTTGTTTTTCATTTTACCAAAGGAGTTATAATGTCAGTGTAGGGACAGCACTTGGAAGACCAGACCAGAAGCAGAAGGCAGAACTTACAGTAATTTTATTTACAGTAAATGTGCCTTCTACAAGGCCATTTTTTTTGCAGTCAAGAAGGCCAAAAATCATTTTTTTAACATTGCTCAAAGTATCCTGCACCACCACAAGGGAGACCAAAACCTGGTTAATGACCCATATAAACCTCAAGTAGCAACTGTACAGCTTTTTTCCAAGAGCTTGGAGGAGCAAAGCCTCACTCTTTACTGGACAAATTCCACATGGTTCCAGAGACTAAAACAAAGCCTCTGGGAGAAACAACACAAACTCACCCATGCCTTCAGTCATCCTCTGCCTAAGAGTTCTCATTTTAGGAGCAAAATCGAGATTCTTTGTTTCAGACTCATCTTCACTCTCTAAATCACTGCTTCCTCTTCTCTGAGGGACCTGACAACTGTTTGAAACATCCAGGGGAAGATAATCAGCCTCTGCCCTGGCTAAGTGACGCTTCCTCCGAGCAGCCTCAACGTGAGCTGCACTGGGGACATTGCCTGCATCAAAGAGAGAGAAAATCTAAGCAAAAGACTAAAAGCAACACTCTGTATCTAATGGCAATCATCACAACTGTTCAGCACCACTGTACAACTCTGGAATACAGGACACAAGATGGTTTTCTACCATGTTGAATTCAAGGAGATGGAAAATGAATCCTTAAAAAGAAATGCTCATTCCAAAAAACAAAACTCAGACATTTTTCTTTTAAATAAACCAGTGTTAGCCTGTCCTCTGTTTTTCTGTCTCCCTAAAAGATCAGGGTTAGGTAACTTAATGAGCTTACAAAGCTCAAACGAATCCAAACTTTACAAATCAGCCTCAAAGTGAAGTTTTATTTTCGTCTCATGAAGGGAATTGTGCATCACACAACTCCTCACAAAGAGGAATTTTCTGCTGCATTTCTTCTATAACCAATGCTCATCATTTGTGCTCCATTTCCAAGATTAGCACAGGAAGACAACAAATGTTTGCAACTAAAAGTACAGAGGAACCATCACTATTCTTCCAGAAAGGTAGCCCTGACTCAGGATAAACAGATTGCCTATACCTTAGGTGGTTTAAGCTGAGTGGGACTCATCTCACCTAACCTGTCATGTACATTAAACACAGAATGTTCTAAAATAGCTTCCTTTAAAAAATAAAAGTCCAGGGAACTAACCTGGTGACAAATCTTTCCTCCTCTGTGGAGAGCTGGATTCATTTTCAGAGCCTGAGCTGTTGTAGTCCTCATTCAGTGAAGAGTAAGTTTCATCGTCATTCTCCTCCTCCTCTTCACAAATGCCTCTGGTGTTGCCAATTTCAGGCTCCAACTGACAGATTTCTGCATTAGGGGGAAAAAAAGTATGATCCATTATTTCAATTTCAGCTGCTGGAATATGATGTGCCATGTGGCGGGTCGGCCCCCAAGCTGCCCCCGCCCCCCTGGGCGAACTCCTTGCTAGGGCTGTCATGGACTCCGCCCTGGGATTGCGGGAGGCGTGCCCAGGGCTCTGACTCTGCCCTCTCTTCCAGCAAGTTCGGTTCTGTTATATATATTATTGGTTACTTTGAATTGTACTCCACCCTTGTTTGTAGTTATTGGTTCTGTATGCTTATCCCCACCCTTTCCCTCTTTCCTTATTGGTTAACCTACCCCCTTTATAAGCCGGTGAGAGAAGTTCTGTAACGGCTGTTCCTCTCCTCCCTCTCCCCCTCCCGAACACCTCGACCCTAAACCCCTTACCCTTAATAAAGGGGAGATAGGAGGGGAACTCCCTCCCGCTAGCCCTTTGCCTCGTCTGCCTCTGACTTTTATGCCTACTACAGTGCCATAACCGGTTACCAGACGTTATTTACACCTTTCTGCAGCAAAGACTGGTCACTTGTCTATCTCCGCCTGTTCTCATCAAAGCATGTCAAATTGTAACATGCCAAGACAGTTATTTACAAGCCAGTTCTTGTATTGAATAAAAGCATCTTTGATGATAAAAAGACTACGAGTTCTTCTGAGACACAGAGCATATTTACATGCACAAAAGCAATGAGATCAGCTCCCAGATAACAACCAATTAATATTCTGATTGCTCACAGCATATTTGGATTCTTGACTTGAAAAACTGCATTTAGAAAGCATTTTTTAAAGCATTAACAATGAGGGAGCTCTTAGTTAAACTATAAACATTTATATCTTGTCTCCAGTTATTATAAAGTTCTTTTAAAATATTGATTTCTCTTCATCTGCCACTACACATCCAGTAAATCATCACATTTGTGAACAACAGTATGTACCACCTTTTATAAGAATATATGCTTTTATAAGAAGTTGCTAAGAAAATTTACCATCTCATCTGAATCAGAACCTCAAAGGGAATTATTCCTCAATCTAACTTATTTTTATCTAACACTAGCAAATGTGGTATATCTATGTATTGACAGGGGTGTCTAAAGGGGAATACAGAAAGAGAACTTTTAGACACATTTGTTTGTAAAACACATGAACTCCACATATCCCAACAGGAAACTTATCACAGAATGGTTTGGGTTGGAAAGGACCTTAAAGATCACCCGGTTCCAACCCCCTGCCATGGGCAGGAACACCTTCCACTAGACCAGGTGCTCAGAGCCTCATCCAACCTGGCCTTGAACACTTCCAGGGATGGGGAGTCCACAGTCTCTCTGGGCAACTGTCTATAATTCAATTAAGCTAGGAATGCTACCAGAATAATCAAGAGTATTGACTGCATTCAGTTAAAATATTTAAATGCTGTAAGAGCACACAATTTAATAATGTTTACATTAAGTTAGAGCGAACAAAACGCTATTAAGCTCACATTTTCCCCCAATACCAATACTCAGATCAAACTGCAATCTGGCGGCAATAAGCAGTGGATACCTGGCCCATAGCTTGAAAGATATGATGTTGAAGTACAAGTTTATCAGAACTTTGTTAACTCTGATGGTTCTGCATAACGAGGTTTTCTCAAGAGCAGCCTCCAAGTTCTGATAATCTTTTACCATGGTCAAACTGAAAATAATTTCAGCACAAATACATTATAATTATAAACCTGTGAACTAACATTTTAAGTATAATTCTGGATTCAATTAACAAGTAAAAACATCTAACAGCAGTATTTTTAGATCACTCTTCACTTCATAAAATATTCAACTAATAAAAGGACTTACTTTTGCTTTCTTCAAGTTCGGTCTGGGTAGGCAGTAGGCTTTCCTTCTTTTTAATTCTAAAGGTTACTTCGTTGAAGGAGGGCTTTTTAACTTTAAAAAACTCTTCATCTATCCAGAAAAAACAAATATTCTTAGTAACATTAATAAAACCAACAATATACACACACATATATGTATGTCCTACATAGAAAAGTGCATGTCATCTCTGTGTGTGCACAGCATAACTTCTCAATCACAGAATCAATGAGGTTGGAAAGGACCTCTGAGACCAAGTCCAACCTACGACCAAACACCAACATGTCAACAAGACCATGGCACTAAGGGCCATGTTCAGGCTTTCAGTTCTGGCTGGATTAATTCTAAATATTACTATGGCTTTATCACTCATGATCCATCACGTCTTAGTTAAAACCTGTGCAGCTCAACCTCCTCAACACAACTACATCACACTGAAATACAGGGTCTCTTTGCAGCTTGTGCCTGGTGGTTACATGTTGCCATCACCCACAACAGTAACAGCGCAGAAGAGTCAATGAAACATTTAAGTTTCATTTATTAAAGCTTGTTCATCATTACCTAGTCATGGAATCACACACTGCTTGCTCTCTCTGGTTTTCTCCAGCTGCAAGAAGATTTCAAATGCTTCCAGTCAAAAGAACATGGGTGAAAATAATCACCAAAGTACTTTCCACAGAATCCCAGAATTGTTAGGGTTGAAAGGGACTTCAGGAGACCACCTTGTCCAACCCACTGCCAAGGCAGGGTCACTTGGAGCAGGTAACACAGAACATGTCCAGGTGGGTTTGGAATATCTCCAGAGACGGAGACACTTCAGGCCCTCCCTGGGCAGCCTTCCAGTGTTCTGCCACCTTCAACATCAAGAAGTTATTCCTCGAGTTGAGATGGAACTTCTTGTGTTTTAGTTTATGGCCATTGCTCCTCATCCTGTTGCCGCCCACCACTGAAAGAGTCTGGCAACATCGTCATTTGGCACCCGCATTTGAGATATTTATATGGATTGACGAGACCCCCTCGCGATCCTCTCCAGACTAAGCAGGCCCAGCCCATACTTCACTACGGGGTTATCACGTAAACCCTCCCAACAGCCCTTCCCCCGACACAGCACCACCGGGTGCGTTTACAGAGAGAGGGTGACGGTGCCCAGGCGGGGCTCGCTGAGGCAGGAGCCCAAGGCAG
Organism: Origma solitaria; assembly: GCA_013397895.1. Classification (NCBI taxonomy): domain Eukaryota; kingdom Metazoa; phylum Chordata; class Aves; order Passeriformes; family Acanthizidae; genus Origma; species Origma solitaria. Next base: position 1,071,939 of record VZRL01002246.1, read on the forward strand.
CCCGACCCGGAGCCCCAGCCCTGCTCCCCGGGCCACACACACGATCAATCTTCACCTTCCCGCTCCTCCTCGCCGCCGAAGCTCAGCAGCTCCTTCCCGGCCCTGCCCGGTCCCGCAGCGGGCCCGGCTCGGCGCTGCCCTGGGCCCGTGCCCGCCCCTGCTCTGCGCGCCGGCTCCGCGGCGGGCAGCGGNCGCCGGCCGCGGAAGTTGCGCGGGGGACGGCGGAACATCGCTCCGCGGATCGCTCCCGGGGCCCGGCGCAACCCCAGCGCGGATCCCAGCGCGCATGCGCGACGACCCCGGCGCGCCCCGCCCGCGGTGGGAGGGACAGGAGGGACCGAGGGACAGTGTCCCTCCGGGAGAAAGTGAAAGGCGTTTTTCTGGTAATTCATTGATCACTGATGCCTAAAAATGACATTAGCTTGACGAGCCGGGAGCCCCTCAGTTCAGGGGCTGCCGTGCTGAGTGGGTGTTCCCCTTGCTCCGCAGTACCATCGAAAGCTTAAGGGATCCTGGTATTATAAAATATAATCTATAAATAATATATTATATTATTTCAATATGCATAAGTTACATGTAAAATATATGGTGATAATTAGTGATGAATATTTATAAACTTTGGTGATTGCTATGTATTATGTAAATGAATAGTAAATTGAAATGTAATTGCTAATACCTAACTACACAAAAATAAAATAGCTATTTTAGAATTAGTAATGACATACACTAATAATGAATAAATACACTTTATAAGGCCAGGCTGGAGGGAGCTCTGAGCAACCTGGTCTAGTGAAAGGTGCTCCTGCTCATGGAAGGGGTGTTAGAACTAGATGATCTTTAAGGTCCCTTCCAAGCCAAGCCATTCTAGGATTCTATGACTCTTACAATTACAAAACTGATTCTGTAGCTTGTCAAAAAACTAATCACACATTTTTCTCCCTTTTCTCAGGCTGAGCTCACAGAAGGAGTCAGGCAGGTGCCAGTGCTGGTGGAAGGGGAGGGGAACATATGGCTGGGAACAGAAGGAAGGTGGGAATGTGACAAGTGATGACAAATTGGTTTGCATGGAGAGGAGTTGCACTGTAACTTGCACCAGCCTTTGATTTCTGCCGTGCTGACTTGAGCTGTGTGTGATTTGCTCTGTGGAGAGAAAGTACATCCCACTCCAAATGAAACCATGAAACCAGGCAGAGCAAGTTCTTCAAGTAAGCCTTTATGTCCCGAGAGAAGTATCCAAAAATAGCAAATGTTTGAAATGTTCTTGCTTAAATTGCTCCACCTTTCTGTCCTTCATCTGCAAGATGAAGATACTAATATTAACCTGCCTCAGGAATCTTGTGAAGAAAAAACTGCATTTGTGAAGCATCAGTTACAGTACGAATAACATAAAAAGCCAAGAGAAAATCAACTAAAATATATTTCTATTCAGCACTGTTTCTGAATAGTTATTAAATAAAACCCAGGGCTACTTAGTGAATAAGGAAGATTATAAAAATTTTAAAATAATAATTTAGGAAGCACAATTCACCTTTCAGCATTATTCATTTTCTGCATTGAAAAAGGATGGGCGTCTGGCGGAAATATAAAGTAGTTATGCAAATTCTGAAATTAAACCTGTCCATGGATTTGTGCTTAAATCAACTTATTGCAGGCTCTGATTCAAAGCTGCCTTATTGCTGTGGAATTGATGCAGACTTTCCCTGGTCCTTCAGTTTCTCTAACTGAAGGGTGAAGTCAAGGATAGTCTGGGGATGCACAGGTGTACTGAGCTGCTCCATTGTGACCTGGACAAAGCAGGCTTTGCTGACATAGATTTACCTGGAATAATGCCCCTGAAGTTTCCTGTTTCTCATTTATCACTCCAGGACTGATGAAGACTTCCTCATGCCAAGCACAGATGTTGTGAGTTTTACCAGGAACCTTTAACATTTCTATAATAATGACAGAGCTTCTTTCCCTGGCTATGTCTCTGTATTAAAGCGTTTCTTCGCTTTCATCTGGTTTTAAGTCCTGTCAATCTAGTAAGTGCTACTCAGGCAGGACTGAGCTGGCTCCTTGTAAGACAAAATGGCCCAGGATGTGAGCATGGCAGAAACACAGGATACGACTCTTGTACTCTTTGTATTTCCAGCAGGTTGAAACTGCCATGTTTGCAGTTGTCACTCCAGTTAATATGCTCACTAAGTGCCAAGATACTAATCTAGGCAGTGGCATCCAATATATGATGATCCCAGCTCAGAAGGGGAAAAGCAAATTCAGCCGCAGCGCAGTATTTCTTGGAAGGACTGCTAGTGCCAAGTGCCAATGGATTTGTCTTGTTAGGCAGTAAAAGCCTTTTCCTGACACTGCTGACACAGGACAAAAAGATAATTTTGCCTTAAACTATTTAGCTGTGAAGGTTAAAGGTAAGAGATAGACAGGTGGGGATTATTTGTCCGAAATAATAGAATAATTTGTTCTTAACTGTTTTAGTGACTCTGCAGCCAAACCATTCCTCTGGCAAATTAATTTTCAGAAAGACTCTGAGTAGATCAGTGAAGTAGATCAGCAAATTGTTATGGATTTCCCTTTCTAAAGGAAGAAGCAGCATAAAAGCCAGACAAACCTTGCATGAAAATTTAAGTGAAGCATTAATGGCTGATAGTATGATCTCTTTTCACACTCCATTGATTTCAGCTCTGGCTTGAACTCTGTTAAACGTTAATGTCAATGTAAGTTGCAGAGTGACTTGCTCTAACAGACTTACCTCTGATCAAAACCAACTTTCAACTGCAAAAAAAAACCCCTAAATCTAAGAGGTCAACTCAGTTTTGGGGCAAGACTGCAAAACTATACCCAACCCCTGAATGCAACAACTTTGTCACTGATTTGAGGTAGAAATCTCGTTGTTACTTGCAGCTGGTGGAGGAATTTGCCTTTGCTTCCATTTTTCATGGAAATGTCCAGCAGGATGTCAGGCAGATGGGGGCAGCAGCACCTCAAACTGCCAGCATTGCACCCAGTGAGCAAGAGCCACAGTCAGAGGAAACTTCTGTGTTCCATCAACACAGAACTTTTGTGTAGACCTCCATAAACTGGCTTAAAACCACAGTGATATATTTGCCCTTTCGATAAATCCCAGATTTTATTAACTATGTTATTAATCATACATTTACTTTACTGTTTTACACTGTTTTACACTGTTGTGCCAATCCTTATCATCGTACATACTTGCTCCATAGCATGCCTGCATCTTTCCAGAAATCTGTGAATCTGGAAAAATTTCCTTTTCACAGCAACTCACAAAACATTCTGAAATATGAGAAGATTTATTTCAAAGTCAATATTTATGTGATTCAACCCCTAAATGCAATGTGTAATTCCAGAGAACCTCACAAAATTTGGTACACAGAGGTACACTACTCAAAAGTAGTACCCAACAGTATGTACCAAATTACAGGTTTTTAGCACCTAAAACTGAAAGGTTTGTGGAAAAAACACCCACATTTCTAGCAAATGCAGTCGGGATCCCAGCCTATTGGGATCAGATGGCTTCTTGGCTTGCATCAAAACTTGAGTGTGGAGAAAAAAATGCATCTGAAATGAACCTGCAACTCTGGCTTACCAAAGAAATATTTACTAATTATGGTATAAGGATTGTAAAATTGCAACAAATAACCTTGATTAACCCCATTACTCTGCTATTGTCAGCACTTGGCACTTGTGAAATTCCTGTGTACTTGAGTGTTTCTGCCTGCCTGCACTGCAGTTAGGGGATTGCAAGTAAAACCCTTGTGTCTGCTCAGCAGTTGGCAAAATTTTATTTGCCATAATTCAATCTGCATGAGTCAGCACTGCCTCCCTTCACAACACAGTCTGGCCTGTCTGGAAAGCTACTTTCTCTATGGTTACATAGATGTTCTGTAAATCTCAAAATAATTTCAGTGTGGTAGGCAAAGAAGCCTTTGCCACACTGCACAAACACAGTCCAGCTCCCCATCCACTACTAAATAATATCAGGGCTTGGCAGGAAACAAAGTTGGGACGTAAATATTTTATTTTATACAGCTATGAAGTAATAGAAAATCCTGCAAAATGAATACAGTAGCCATTTGTTATTTTAAAACCTGTGTGGGCTCCTGGTTCAGAAACCAAACCAACATCTCTAGAAAGTACTATTTTTGATGCAGTGTGTGCTTTGTGCCTTCTACATCTTCTTGATAAATTGCTACTCAGAATCAGTATCAGAAATGCACCACCCCTGTTTTGTTAGGTGTGGAAAACAAATATTAACTTGTCCTTCTATTTATTCCGTTGTGTTTTATACCCCCATTTTAAAATAAAGATGTGGGTTAAAAGACAGTGTCTAGCATTTACTCAAAAGGAAGAAAGTGGTTGAACACTGCTGTAATTATGAAACCTGCAGCAGCACTGAGGGCTCATTTGCTTCTGTGTTCGCTGGAGGGAAAAAAGAGGAGGTGCAAAAGAAAATTTAGCATGAATAATAGATTTGAATCTAATAAAGGGGTCAGAGCTGTCACTCATCAGGTAGGTGTGGCTGTTCCTAAGTAGTTCTTTATAGCTGGGACAACAAGCTGGACTCTCCAGATGAGGAAATGCCACTCATTAGCAAGCAAAATTAAACAGGTCACCCCAGGAGGAACGTGTGCAGGTCACTATTGGGCAATTACTGCTTTTTGACCACTCAGAAATAGTTGTTGCTATATGTCCCTCAATCTCTGATCAATAGCAGTGCACAAAGCATGGCTTATTCTTGCAGTAACTGATTTCTGGTGTGTCATTTGTGTTCTGGCTTAAGTTTATATGTTTTAAACATACTTTTGCAGAAAGATGTCTGTCAACAAGCTCAGACACTGCCTGGTCAGAGGGCTTGGACAGGGAGAATAAATCATTCACTTCTGGCATGTTTTCCTGCAGCAGAGCAGAGAAAATAAGAAATACTATGGAGTAAGCTAAGAGCAGAGAAGAAGTCATGTTACCTACTGCCACTCAGTTCAGGCTAAACAACTTTATTCATCATCTTTTTTTGCTGTCAGTGGAGATCTTTCCTTATTACTCTAAAGATAGCAAAATTGCTTGTAACAAAAAACTGAAGACAGAGTACAGATAATGATCAAAAAGTAAAGCCTTAATGTGAAAACTGAGTTGCTTTTAATAGTAATAGTTTCTCCATCTTCATTATATCTTGTTAGGTTTGCTGTTGTGTGCTGGTTTTGGCTCAGACATGACAACAAGATCATAGAATCACAGGATGGGTTGAGTTTGACCTTAAAGATCATCTGGTTCCAACCTCGCTGCCAGGGGCAGGGACACCTCCCACTAGAAGTGCAGGATAATAAATGATACTATAACAATCCTAGAAGATGAAGCATTGCTTATAGTAAATCCTACTTCTTTTCTGCTCCTCCCACACTTTTCACCTTAATTGGTCTCCTCTGAGTAGCTGTTGTGCTGCAACCCTGCCCCTATATCTGGAACAAGCCTCTATGTTGTCATACCATTGGTTTCTTCTCCTTTCAACTCCCTTTTCTATTATTATCTATTATTAAGCAATTTATCTTACCTTAATGGCTCTTTGAAACAAACAAATTAATTCCTGCAGTTTTAAGTTTCTTTGCTACTTTTTGCTAGAAGAGTACTGTCACCAGAAGGGACTTATATTTCACCTGGTATTTGACATCAGCCCCCAAATCCACATGTTGAAGCTTGCAAAAAGCACTCTCTCCAAATCCTGAGATGCCCAAAGGCAGTATCGGCAACAGTGCCTTTAGAAACTCCACCTTCATAAAGGTAGGGTTTTTGTTTTGAACCTACTTCAAGCAGTAGTCAAACTCTGAGTGGAAACGAATTTAATTCTCCATTTTATAGATGTAATACTAAGTTTATGCCTCAGACATTACTAATAAAACACCTCTGTATGACTCTTAGGTTGAATAAGAGTTCAGCTTTACTTAAGGATGCATTTTTTATAGCTGACACTAAACTTTGGATGTCTACCTATCCCATTTCCAAAAAGGAGTGACTTGAGGGGGTGCTGCATTCAAATGTGTCTGCATAACAGCTTGTGAGTCCTCTTCTTCCTGGTAATTAATTAATGTTACAGATATTTATTGTTCTAATACCTCTGATCAGCTCCAGTTCATTGTGATAATGCAGATGAAACAGCACTGAATTTGTGCAGAATCAGAATACAGAAAGCTTTGATGTGCTAATTTTTTATACCAGGTTATCTCGCTACGGAGTCAGCTGAATTTTTTATTCCCTACAACTCCTCCATCCCCAGGCAGCAGGTCAAAAGAGGTGATTCTGAGACCCCACTGGGTGTCCAGCTCTGGGGCCCTCAGCACAAGAAAAGATGTGGTCCTGTTAGAGAGGGTCCAGTTCAGACCGTGAAGATGCTCAGAGGGCTGGGGCACCGCTGCTAGGAGGGAAGGCTGAGCGAGTTGGGATTGTAGAGTCTGGAGAAGAGAAGGCTCCAGGGAGATCTAATGGTGTGGCCTTTCTGTATTGAGGGGCCTATGAGAGAGACGGGAAGAGGTATTTTCACTGGGTCTGTTTCAACAGAAGAAAGGGTAGTGGTTTTAAACTGAAAGAGGGTCGATTTAGTTTGGATATAAAGAGGGATTTTTTTACAATGAAGGCAGTAAAACACCGTCAGAGAGGTTGTAGATGCTCCATCTCTGCAAACATTCAGGGCTGGGTTGGACAGGGCTCTGAGCAACCTGATCTAGTTGAAGATGTCCATGCTCGTTGCAGGGGGTTTGGACTAGATGGCCCTTAGTGGTCTCTTCCAACCCAAACTGTGCTACCATTCTGTGATTTTCCTGGCTTCAGTTTTGTCACAAATATTACGCACACTTGGCAATATGTGTAGTTACCTCAAATGAGGTACATTGCTGCTTTTCTATAGGGATCTCACATATAATTAATAAAGCAGATGGATCATTCCCCATCTGTCGTATTTACAGAATCAAATATCCCAAAATCCTTTACACAATTCCTGCTTTATGTACTTTGTCACCTCAAAGCCAGTGGCTAAGCACAGACATGGTCCAAGTCCATTTGCTTGTGGGACCTGGCAGTAACATTAATTACAGAAGAAAGGAACTGTGAGGCTCCTTGAGAAGACACCTAGTTCAATGTTCAAGGCAGGATCAACTTTACTTGCCAAACTCTTCCAACATCTGTCTAACCTGTTCTTACAAACTTTCCTTCATAGATTTTTACACTGCCCTTCTCAATCCTTAACTTCAGTAATCTGTAACCTGATCTGTTTTTTCCTATGAGAAGAAACATGTTTATCTGGTTTATTGTTATCTTAATCCTCTCTACAATGACCTTTATGAACCTGTAAAAGTTTTTGCCTGATGAAAGCACTTGTCTTCAGTCCAGAGCAGGCTGAAGGTGTTGCCAACACAACAAAGTCACATTTAGAACTGCTATACCACTATAATGTGTACTAAACAGATTAAAGGCTGCGTTTTAAGAGGTGTTAGAAAGTAATTCAAGTGAAAATGTCAGATGAGAGACTTTTTAATTGGGCTTCGGAGAAGCCTGTTCTTGACCCAGGGCTGCTTTGTTATCCCAATCAATTATTCGGAATTATATGAAGCACTGCTCATGAAATCTGCAGATGACTTCAAAACAGCCCAAGGCCACCTGGGCCCCTTGAATAACACGTTTTAATCCACCTACACAGCAAATACCTCTGCATCAAAGCCAAGGTTGCTGTCTGTGCATAGAATAAAAATACAAAGCATGTTTTTGGGCCGGGTGTGAGGGAGGAGAATGCTGTATCTTCAAAAGCAGTGAATCAGATGAAGGCTGAGGAGGTCACGAGGGGTAAATGCATGAATGCTGCCAGTGCAATGTGGCAGCTGCAACAGCAAATGCAAACATCAAGTGTGTAAGCACAAATACTGCCCAGTGGTATGTGCTAGGATGTGGCCATGGCCATTGCATGGCACAGGAACGTGACTGTTCTGGAATTACCGTGAATGATAAAAGGTGCAACAAAGTGGAAAGGCTCATTAGGAACCCAGAAGAATGAGTCAGTGGAAAAATCTGCTCTGTTACGAAGGTGATAGGTAATTATCTACCCAGCAAAAGCATAGCAGAAAGGCTTTGTAATCGTCTGTGCGTGGCGAGATGCACTCGATGGAGAAGGAAAACGTTTGGTGTTTGAAAATGATGGCATTTTTCACGTGTTTCCTTCTTACAGAATTCTTTCATTTTTGAAAAGACAAACCCCTGAAACCTTACGTATTTCAGTATACTGAGCAGTGCCTGGCGTGAGCCGAATTTAGCTCCTGGTTCCAGCCCCCTCCGCGCTGGCGTGGGGTCCCAGCGGGACACCCTTCCATAGAAAAGCACCAAGGGTGCTGTTACCTGCTCCCGGCTGGAAGAATTGGCTCAATCTGGGAGCCCTGCCTCTGCAGAACAGAGACCGCAGCTTCCAGCTTCCAGTCGCGATAGGACTGGGATACAGCCGGGAAACTGAAGAAAAGGTAACTTGTGCAGCAGAGGAGGAGGCAGCGGTCGGAATCGAGCGAGCAAGGGGTAAATGCTCCGTCAGTCAGGTCTTTAAGCAGTAGCTGCTACCGTGCTACGGCAAAGGCACCGACGGGCTCGGTGCCGACATCCCCGGACCGCGGCACTGTTTGGCGAGCCCGGCCCAGACCCGGGGGCTGCACCCAGGGCACGGAGACCCCTCCATCGAGCCCCAGCACCCCAAACACCGAGAGCCCGTCC